>CABHPR010138203.1:0-24048 GCA_902168415.1 Peromyscus melanophrys
CCTCTCCATGTGTGTTGTAATTAGGATGTCAAAACAAAGAGGGAATGTAAGAGAAAAATGCCAATCCCTCTACAAAGGCAAACCCAGCAGAATAACATCAGAGGCTTCTAAAATCTGGGAAGGCATGGGGTAGTAAAGCCTTGAAAGTAAATAGTTACTAAGTTAGATTGCTATATCCAGAAAAGCAATCATTAAAAATTAATGGTGAAGTGAGGACTTTTAAAACAAACACAAACAAAACCATTCGTGACCACCAAGAATCACTGTGGAAAATGTGTAAGGAATCCTAAGCATAGAGGAGAAAAGAAGGCAGCCTCAATCGTGAGAGCACTGAAAACAGTTCATGAAAGGACTAAATGAACAAAGGAGATCTAAGAGAGAATTCAGCGTGTCAAACACTGTTCAGTCAACCCTTAGCACTAATAGTTGAGAAAGGAAAGAAACAAAAATACAAGCAACCAGAAAGTCATCAATAAAATGATAGGAATTATCATCTCTCAACAATAACCTTAACTGTAAATAGCCTCAACTCAGCAACAAGGAGATGCAGATTGGTAGACTAGGTTAAACAATAGATTCCCCTGTCCATCCTCTAGAAACACCCCTCACTGGTAAAGACATGGAGACTGAGAGTCAAAGGATGGAAGTCAACCTGTCAGGAGAATGCAAGGCATGAAACAAGCTGGCATAAGTTTCCTAACAGTTAAAAAAGTAGACTACAAACCCAAATTAGTCAGAAGAAATAATGTCCCTAAATATTAATGATGGGAACTGTTAATCAGGATGCTATAGCAATCATATATATATAAATAAAATACTACAGTATTAAATATATACAATATTATATATTTAAATAGGTGATATACTATATTACATAATTATATGTATGTGATTGCTGTAGCTTCTTGATATATATTTAAGTAAATATATAAAACTTTATATATATAAATGTTGGGCTCCCAGTTTCATAAAAGAAACACTAATAAATGTAAAAGGTCAATTAGTGATCATAGTGGATGATTTCAACACCATACTCTCATCTCTAGAAAGGTCACCCAAATAAAGAAGGTGCTCACTGAGCTCGGGCCTGTCTCTAGACTAGTAGTCACAAGAGTGTGTGCCCTGGATCGGGTCTGGGTGACTTAATAAGAACTTCAAATCCGCCGGGCGGTGGTGGCGCACGCCTTTAATCCCAGCACTCGGGAGGCAGAGCCAGGCGGATCTCTGTGAGTTCGAGGCCAGCCTGGGCTACCAAGTGAGTGTGCAAAGCTACACAGGGAAACCCTGTCTTGAAAAAAACCGAACTTCAAATCCATAAAGACCTCCTCCTGGTCTCCTTCTCTTGGGTGAGAACAGCCCGGCTACAACAGCTGTAATATTTAATGTCCTATTTAGGGAATAGGCTACAAATCTACAGGAAGAGGAACCCTGGAGCATGCACAAACTCACGAGATCAAACAACACAGTACTGAATGATGAATGGGGCCATGAGAAAAATCAAGAAGGAAATAAAAATTCCTGGACTCAAATGAAAATAATCTATAATAAGCAGAAATTAAAAATCTCCCAAATAAAAGGAGTCTGGGTCCAAATGGATTCGCTGATGAATTTTATCAGGCCTTCAAGGGATTAATGCCAATGCTTCTCAAACTATGCTGAAAAACAGAAAAGGAAGAAACATTACCAAACTCATTAATGAAACTGGTATTACTCTGATACCAAAAAATAAAGATTCACCAAAATATGAAAATTACAGACCAATTTCCCTAACAATATTAGATGTAAAAATTCTTTTTTTTGCAAAAATTCTTAATACAGTACTTTCAAATCAAATTCAAGAACACATCAGAAAGATCATTACCATGATCAAGTTGAGTTTATTCCAGAAATTCAGGGATGACTTGGAATATAATAAATTGAACAATATTATAAATTAAGTAAATAGGCTCATGGACATAAAGCATGTGGTCATCTTGGTAGATGCAGAAGAAGCTTGTGACAAGATCTAAAATCCAAAGTCCTGAAGAAACATTGAATAAGAAGAACATAGCTCAACATAGTAAAGGCTATATATGACAGATTTAGCTAACCTAATACTAAATGGGGAAAAACTGAAGGCATTTCCATTAAACTTGGGAACAAGACAAGTGTGCCCACTTTCCCACTCTTATTCAATATAGTCCTGAAGTATTAGAGTAATAAAGCAAGGAAATAGAAGGGATATAAATAAGAATGGAGAAAGCCAAAACATCTCTGTTTGTAGCATACTATTCCACACATAAAAGACCCTAAATACTCCACCAGAAATCCCTTAGAATTGATAAACACTTTCAGCAAAGTGGCAGGATACAAAACTAACTCACAAAATTGTCCTTCCTATATACCAGTGAGAAACAAACTGAAAAAGAATTCAGGGAAGCAATAATATTCACACTATCCCCAAAACTATACCATTGGGATAAACTCAACCATGATGTAAAAGACCTTTATAACGAAAACTTGAAAACACTGCAGAAAGAAACAGAGTAAGACGCTGTAAGATGGAAAGACTTCTTATCTTCTGGCTTGGAAGATTCAGTATTGTGATTGCCAAAAGCAATGTATAGATATCTTTTCATCAATGCAATTTTGATGAAAATTCCTTTGTGATTATTCACAGAAATAGAAAAAACAATTTTAAAATTCATATGAAATTTAAAAGACCTGGTATAGCCAAATCAATCCTGAGCAAAAGAAATACTGCCGGAGGTATCACCATTCCTGATTTCAAGTTACACCACAGAGCCATAGTAATAAAAGCAGCATGGTGCTGGCTCAAAACCATACAACTACAGCTACTCCACTTTTTGACAAAGATGCCAAAAAATACATATGGGAGAAAAGCGGCATCTTCAAGAAATGTTGTTGGGAAAATTGGATATCTACATATAGAAGACTGGAACTTATTCCTATTTCTCATCATACACAAACATGTATTCCAAATGGATTAAAGACCTCAATGTAAGACCCAAAATGCTGAAACTGCTAGAGGAAAGTATAGGGAAAATACTTCAAGATATAGTTATAGGTAAGGACATTTAATATGATTCTTATCTCTCAGGAAATCAGGTTAACAATCAATAAAGATCTTTTGTAAAACTAAAAACTTTTGTATAGCCAAGGAAGCTGTCAATCACGTGAAGTGACAGCCTACAGAATGAAAGTATTTACCAGCTGTATAGTCAACAAAGGATTATGTGCTAGTTAGATTTCTATTGCTGTGACCAAAAGCAACCTGGGGAGAAAATAATTTATTTCAGCTTACAGTTGTAGTCCATTATGAAGGGAAGTCAGGACAGGAACTCAAGACAGGAACCTTGAGGCAGGACTGAAGCAGAAGCCGTGGAGGCACACTGCTTATTGGCTTTTTCCTCATGGAGTTCTCAGCCTTCTTTCTTATACAATCCAGGACTCCCCCTACTTACAGATGGCACCACCACAGTGAGATGGACTTTCCCTCATCAACCGGTAATAAAGAAAATACCCCCACAGACTTGCTTACAGGCCAGTCTGATAGAGGCAACTCCTAAACAGAGATAGCAAGAATACATAAAAGAAACTCAAGAAAATAAGCATCAAGCAAACAACGGGCCATAGAACTGAACATAAAGTTCTCAAAAGAAGTAATGCAAGTTGCTAATAAACATTTCAGAAAGTTGAAGACTAGATAGTTATACCATTTTCTTTGTTGCAAAATTCAGAAAAGAAACTTACAAAACTGTTGTTCTGTGCAGGTTCCTCAAAAAGCTAAAAACAGAACTATCACATGACACATTTGTATCATTCACATAGCTGAAGGACTCCATATCTTCATGTAGAGATATTTATACATCCTTGTTCATTCCTCTTATGTAGCTAGACATTTTTGTCAGACTTTGTTTGAACTGCCAGCCCCCAGATAATGACATGGAGACTTACTATTAATAATGAAAGCTTAGCCTTTAGCTTAGGCTTGTTCCCAACCAGCTCTTATAACTTAAATTAACATTAATCTTTTAATCTACATTCTGTTTCTATTAATTTATTAATTAATCTACATTCTGCCCCTTGGCTAGTTACCTATCCTCCATGATGTATGCCCAACTTCCTC
Organism: Peromyscus melanophrys; assembly: GCA_902168415.1. Taxonomy (NCBI): domain Eukaryota; kingdom Metazoa; phylum Chordata; class Mammalia; order Rodentia; family Cricetidae; genus Peromyscus; species Peromyscus melanophrys. The sequence continues at coordinate 4,130 of CABHPR010138203.1, forward strand.
GGTGTTTTGCTGGCATCTCCTGCACACCTAGATTCTAACCCTGAATTCCTCTCTCCCCCACAGAAGTCCCACCTAACCTCTCCTGCCTAACTATTGGCTGTTCAGCTTTTTGTTAAACCAATCACAATTTGCAACCAACCCTCCTAATCAAACATCCATAACCTTTGAATGACCAAAAACTGCCCAGCCTGCCTCTTGGAAATGTGGGTGCTGTGTTCTTAAAATTACCATTGTCTGGGGGTGATAGCATCTTTAGGGGACCCTGGAAAAATTGGGATAATAGTCACGTCCTGGGAGAGCTAGCTGTTTCCAGTCTCTGTGTAATAGGGAAATTCAGGGCTTATCTGAAGTCCTGGCTGGAGTAGTAGTTCTGTGAGGCTGAACCATCTCAGCTAGTCACTTTAAAGTTGTTTTGGATGTAGATTTTTGAGGAAACTGTAACAGAGGCATTCTGAAAGGCTGGATCACCTGGGCTACTTGTCCTCATTGATGGTTTTTGCTCTGAAAGCACACAAAAATTTAAAGGTAACTACATTTCTGCATTAACACAAATATGGAATGTGTGGTGTATACAAGTCAGTAAAGATGGTTTTCTGTTCTATGTTTGAGCAGGTAAAAGACATTGGTCAACTTTATAAGTTTGATTGGACTGCATTACCAATCTGTAATATAAATCTCCATCCATGCCATATGAAAAGATGGCATATAATAATAAGTCATGAGGACTCTGTAGACAACAAAATTTATCATGTTTCATCCAGTCTCAGAGATGTTTCCATGTTGAGGGATCAGCATATATGTCACCTGTCTTGTAGTTTTTCTTGGTTCCTTTCTTCATGTCTGTAACCAAGATTTTCAGGAGGTCTCTCCTGGTCAAATCTGATCTTTTTAATTTTGAAGGAATCCATAACTTTTTGTTTCCTGTGGAAACAAAGGCATATCCTCTCCCCCAAGACAACACATTTTCTGATTTCCATTCTAAAGTTAAGACATTCTTAAAATATATAGGCTGGTTTAGATCAGTAGTTTCCCCCACAATCCGATTTCTCTCAGCAGCTGCTGGTTTTTGCTCATTAGCATTTTAAAATTTCAAGTCAACAAAGCACCAGAGAGGATTCAGATGCCCTGTGTATTTCCCATCCTTACATAGCTTATTCTTCTTATATTACTTTTTCTTTAAAGACTTTATTAAACTATTTTTTATATGACTGTCTATACCAATTTTCTTTTCTTTCTTTAGCACCTAAGCACATTTTTAAGTATACTGTATCTGTCCACATATTTTCTTGGCCTTGATCTGGTGTTTCGTGGGGAGGGGACATCTGCAGCATTTCTCCAACCACATGAGTCAAACCTTAACCAGCTAGGCTACGCTCTGCTTGTCTCCACCTAGCACATGGTGCTGGATGCTGGCCCCACCACCCTGGGTTCTGTGAGAACCTAGCCTCATGCCCCCGAGAGTAGCAGCAGCAGACTGTTGTGAGTGCTTGTGGAGAGACCCAGGCAGTGACGGTGGCCATTGGTCAGCTGGTGTGACTTCTCCATCTGTGTGGTTGTGCCACTCATTGGATCACCAAATGTAGGAGGTCTTTCTCATCAGACTTTCTTTGGATGGCCTGTCCCCAAATAATGACATGGAGACTTATTAATTATAAAAGCTTGGCCTTTAGCTTAGGCATGTTCCCAACTAGCTCTTATAACTTAAATTAACCTGTTTTTATTAATCTATGTTCTGCCATGTGGCTAGTTACCTGCCCTCTGTAATGTATATCTGACTTCCTTAGTGTCTTGTTGGTGTCTCCTGCATGCCTAGATTCTAATCCCAAGTTCCTCTCTCCCCCCAGAAGTCCCGCCTAACCTCTCCTGCCTAGCTATTGGCTGTTCAGCTTTTTGTTAAACCAATCACAATGACACATCTTCACACAGTGTAAACAAATACCCTTTAACACTCCTTTTCACAATAGCTAGGAAACAGAATATGCTTATATAGTTATCTATTGATGATTGATAACAAATATATGGTGCATCTCTGCAATGGAATTTTATTCAGCTGTAAAGATGAATGAAATCATGACATTTTCAGATAAACGGATGAAACTGAAAACTGTTACACTAAAGGAGGTAATCCAAGCCCATCAACACAAACACCACAAACTCTCTATCATATGTGGCCCTTATCTTCAAAGTTTTGGATTGTATTTTACTTTGGAATGCTATCCATAGAGGTCAAGAATCTAGAAAGGGCCTTTGAGACAGGGAGAAGAAGTCTTAAGAGGTGAGAGGAATCTGTAGAACATATGTCATATGGAAGTAGATGGGGGTTAAATGTTTAAGTGAGGATTGGGGTTGGGGAACAGGTGGGGAGTGTTTTAACCAAAACTTATGTAGGTATAAAAAACCCTTTAGAAACCCACTACTTTGTAAGCTAATTAAAAGTTACATTAAAAAAAAATAAGGGTGTAAAAATAGGTATCCTGCATGGGTGGACAATGCTTCTTTTATGAGACATAAAGGAAAATCTCAGTGCTAAGAACAGGATACCTCTCTGTGAATTATTGGGGTCAGGAAGGCTGAAAGATACCCTAAATAATATAGGCTATTGTTATTTCTCTTGGCCTCCCACTGTAACTAGATGTAAGACCCTATTGCTGAAGGCATACCACATTTAGTTGCAAGACAGAGAAATGAAGCCATAACTGATGTGAAAAATTTCTCCTTGCTGGTAGCTTTTATAGTGCTGGAAGATGCTATGGGGTGGGGGGGAAGCAATCAATGGTGTTACCCAGGAGTGAATCCTTGATGCTACAATATTGACATGGCAGGTGAGATGTCACTGGACCAAGAATGGCATGAATGTTATAGGGATAACCAAAAGCTTTCTGGTTTGACTTGAGGCCTGCTCCAAAGAAGGTGGTTCATGCCTAGGACTGCAAACATGGTCAAAAGTTCATGACTTTGGAGGTCATAGGCCCTGGCGGGGAACTTACAATTACTGCTTTTCTAAATGAATGTGTGGTTAAACTGCCTTCTAAACATTTGTTTATACCCATAGGTTAGTGCTGTTATCAACCTTGTCCAGAGGAGCTTCTGCAGTGGACAGTAGTTAATGAAGAGACTCATAATGGTCAAAGTGCTGAGAATAAGTGATTGCTGAGTTCTCGTCCCGAAATGGGAATCTCTATCACCCCTCCTCCCAAGGCTCAGGGGTTATCATGGTAGAGGGGGCAGAAAGAATGGATTGGGAGGAGGGCCGTGACGTGAAATGGCCATTGAACTCAGGAACTCACTGCAGCTACGGTTGCCTGCACAGGATCAAGCCAACCAGGTCACTCAACATTATACCAGGCAGCACTAATTGGACTCAGGAGGTTACCCAACCCCCTAAAAGAAGAAGCCATGAAAGTGGGAGGGGGTGTGTTGGAAAAGGTGTCTGGAGGGAGTGAGGACATTTGAGTGGACATTGTATACAAGTGTGTAATTGTCAACAAATAAAGATATTCTTTAAAAAAAAATGATCCAGAATAGCCAAAGCAATCCTAATAAGAAAAAGCAATCAATGGTGAAGGCATCACCACACCTTATCTCAAATTACATTACAGAAACAAAGTAACAAAACCAGCATGGATCTGTCACAAAAACATAAATGTAAACAGTCCTAGCTAGGGTTTCAAGTGCTATGATAAGACCAACCATAATCAACTCGAGGAGGAAAGGGCTTATTTCATCTTGTAGCCTGTAGACCATCATTCAGGGAACTCAACGCAGGACCCCAGAGCAAGCACTGAAGCAGCAGCCATGGAGGAGTGCTCTTTCTGACTTGCTCCTCCTGGTTTGCTCGGTTTGTGTCCTTAAACACCTCAGAGCCACTTACCCACGGTGATACCACCCACAGCGGGCTAGGCCCTCCGACATCAGTCATCAATCAAGAAAAGGAGACTTTTTCTCCACGGAAGTTCCCACCTTTCAGATGACGCTATCTTGTGTCAAGTTGACAGAATGCACATAAACCAACCAGATAGATTAGTGCGCCCAGAAATGAACCCACACAGCTATAGCCACCTAATTTTTGACAGGATGCTTCTTATCTGCTGCTCAGGCTTTCAGCTGCAAAGTGCAACCCAGCATGGCGATGCTACACAGCGGCCATGAGGTGCCTCTCACTCCTTCCTTTCCTACCTCCTTCTTCCTTCTCCTCCTTCTTCCATTCCTCCCCCTCCCCCCCGCAGATTCCATTTTGATTACTTTTTCTGAACAACAAAACCACAATTCCCACATGCTCATTCTCACTGTGCTTTGAAGAAACTTCGCTGCCACGTGCTGTTACTCACTTTACCTCTTGAATGGGCAGGTGTCATCATGTCCCTAAAATGGTTTAGGGCCAGGAGACCTGACTCCCTGGGGGCAGGGCCAGGGCTAGTCATGCAGACCCAAGGCTGGGGCACTCTGACTGGGCAGCCACAGGGATCGCTTTGTTAGGAGGGGGAGGGTCACTGCTCAGAGTTAGAATGGCATGCTTGCCCCTCCAGGTTTGTCGTGGGGTGTTCAGGTGGGAAGAACCTGTGCCTCACCTCAACCAAGGTGGGGGGCCTGAGTCCACATTGCTGTGGCCAGGAGCAGTGTGGCTCTCTCTCACCCTCTGGGCAGCAGGATGGAGCTGGTAGTGGTTCACAGAGCAGCTGCTGGCTCTGGGGCTGTCAGGAGCCTACCAGTCTCTTTGGGGGCTTGTCTTGACCCAAGTCCACACAGAGGACGGTTAGCGTCAGTGTCAGAGGTTAATGTAAGTACTTTTGCTGTGGAGTTGAGTGTTTACACTGTCTATAAAGAACCCTTCCCACCCACAGCTTCCTCTTTGACTTCCTTCTCAACTCGGTTGATATTTCTGGAAAATCAGAAAAAGAAATTGTCACGTTGATTGAGGCAGGGACAGGGAAAGTCACAAACTCATTAGGGTTTTGCCCAGTGGGCTGTAAGGCTCTGTGCCTTGTCACAGGCTGGTACTGAATAGCTGAGGTCCCGGGGAAGAGTGGCTACCCCAGGGGAGCAGGGGAGGAGGGAGAGACACAGAGCTGGGACTGAGTTACAGTTCCTGAGTCGGGGGTATGCTCCCAGAGCCAGGCTGCTTGTCCACCTTCTGCAGTTGCTTTTGGCAGGTGTACTGTGTACTGGATGACAGAAAAAAAAAAAGTGCTTCCTGCCCTCCCTTCTCTCCCGACAGTTGCTTGGAGCTCCACCATTGTACTGGAGGCCTTCCAGCATGGACCCTTTCCTCCCTCTCTTAGGTTGTCTTGGTAATGCTCCCTCTGTGTCTGAACAGCAGAAAGCAGCTGGGATCAACTCTGGACATCCCCACCTCCGCTGGGCTTCTGGGTCCTTGGGTATCATCAGCTTCTTTAGTGAGCTCCTGGGCTCCTTGGAAGGGAGGGCGATGGGAGAACTGGAGCCCTTCATCCCGGAAGGGCTGGTAGAGTTGATGTCTTTGGGAAACCGAGAGAAAGAGTCTGCATTCTGTTATAATTTACAAATTCAGGATGAGGGAGAGAGACAACTAGCTTGTGGTGAAGAGGAGGCTGAGGATCCAAGCCAGGGGACTCTAGGCTGCAAAAGGGATGATCCGCCAACAGGCCCCTATTCTGTGTCAGCAGGAAGGGACTGGGGATGAAAGGGAAAGATATGGAAACTTGTTCTGGGGCAGAGACGTGAGGGGGTGGCACCCACACCTGGAACACGGGAGGTCACACTGCCTCTGAAGCTATCCTGTGGAGAGGGGTCCAGCTAGACTTCTGGAGTCTGAGCTGGAGGGAGCCGCACTGGCCTGGGCTTCTCCCCTGAGGAAGGAGAGTTGTTAGTGTGTGTGCCTTTTCTGGGCTGGGGGCTCCTTTCCAAGCAAATTGTCACTAAGCAGAGGCCCCTGGGGGTCCTGGGTGTGCCTTAAAACCGTGCATGGCGTTTTATTGCCAGTTTTCATTTAAAATATGAAAAGAGTTGGTTTTGTGATGAGAGGAATAGTGTGGGGGAAACTCTTTATCATTCATGGGCATTGCCTGAGATGCTGCCTGGCCCTGGGGACCTCAGGTGAAACCTTGTTTCCTAATGGTTCTTGGCAGAACCCTGGAAAACAGAGGGGGTGATCCCTGATTGGGAATGTTGAACCAGCTCAGGAGTGTGTGTACTTGGAGTAGGATGCAGGTTCAGAAAAACAAATTTGCCTGTTGTATGGGAGGAGTCTTTAATTCCCAGTGAGCTAAGGTTCTCATCAGCCAGATTCAGGAAATCGAATGAAATCCTTATCTTTAAAAGGGACAAACAGTTTCTAGAACTAAAAGATTCTATGCGAATACAATGTGGTTATGCCAAGCATTTGACAAGCTCTCTGTCACCGAACCACATTCCTAGCTACATGTCACATTTAAGAGCCTGGAAGAAGACCCACAACCCGATGAACAAATGGCCTAATAAAATGATATGAGACAGTTCTCAAAAGAAGAAATGCAGATGGCCAGTAAACATATTAAAATCATTAGACCTCAGTAAGCTTTGGGGAAATGCAAATCAGGCCTACACCAAGAGTTTACCTCCTCACCCCAGAGAGAAAGTCAGCCATTAGGAAGACAAATAGCAGGGCTGGAGAGATAGCTCAGCAGTAAACAACTTGTTACTCTTCCAAAGGACCCGGGTTCGATTATCAGCACCCACATTGTGGCTCACAACCATTTCTAACTCCAGTTCCAGGGGATCAAATGCCCTTCTTTGGTGTCTGTGGGCACTGTACACACACACGGTGCATCGACATGCAGGTAAAGTACCCATATATACATTTTTAAAAATATGACAATCACACCTGGCGAGGATGTGGACAAGAGGGGATCCTTATACATTGCTAGCCGGCTTGTAGCCTAGCCCGGCTGTGTAGACTAGTCAGTATGGAGGGTTCTCAAAAAACTGAAAGTAGGGCTTATATATGCTCCAGCTACATCACTCCTAGGTGTTTACCAGAAGGCCCCCAAATGGGCATATCCTAGAGAGACTTGCCACCGGTGTTTATTACAGCACTTCTCACCATAGCTAAGCTATGGAACCCAACCAGGCGTCTAACAACAGATGAACAGATAAAGAAAATGCGATGTCTATACGTGATGGTTTTTTTTTTCTAGCCATAAGGAATACAAAATGATGTCATTGGCTGGAAAATGGCTGTAACTGAAGATAATCATATTTGTGATCCCTAGATTTTATAGAGATGCATAAATTACATTTATATGTGTCACAGAAGTGGAAGCGAAACTGTCTGGGGAACAAAGGGGACTGACTAGAGAGGGAAGCACTGAGTCACAGGGTGAGAGTGGGGGAAATGCTCAACATACGATATATGCTTGTATGAAAATTTGAAAAATAAAGGAAACAAAATAGTAAGATCTCATAAACTGAACGGTAGTGAAGGCTTTGACTGTTATATTAAAAGAAAAAAAGCCCAGCCAATTATGAACTTTCAGTGAATTTCATGCAATTTAGTGGACTGTATAGCGCACGTTTGTGAAATAGGAACTGTTGAATGAACAGAGCTCTTCAGCTTCATTTTAAATAGATAGCTTTGGTGACAAAATGGAGAATTTCCCATTTCTGGATGCTATTTAGAAGGAGAAATGTATTAAAGGGAGTCTATAAGGCACTTAGAAATTGTTCTTGCTGGAAAGCACTGGCTCCTCACTCAGGCCTGTAAGGCACCTCAGAGCAGAGTGAAAGCCTGACATTCCTGCCTCCATTTTGCACTGGTCTTTTCCCCTTTGCTTCAAACTTTGGGTCAGACTCCATGCTTAACTTTGCACAGAGCCATGCTGATTACCCAAGATCATCTGTCTGAGCAGGCAGGCGATGCACAGCTACAGTTCTAGACATGGAGGCTGAGGCTGGAGAATCACCTCAAGACTGAAGGAGCAAAGACAAGAGCCATCAAACCATCTTGCTGTCAACTTTTACAAGTTCACACCCCCATCAAGATCCAAAATCTATATACATCTGGGATTCCAGGAACAGCAGAACCTGCAAAGAGATCACCCCATTGCAGTTTTTTTTTTTTTTTTAACTCTTTGCTCTTTGCGGGCCCGCCACTCAGCTCCCAAATAAATACAGACTTATTCTTACTTTTATGAATGCCTGGCCTTAGCTTGGCTTGTTTCTAGCCAGCTTTGCTAACTTACATTATTCTGTCTACCTTTTTGCCTTTGGGCTTTTACTTTTCTTTATTCTATATCTCTTTCTTTTCTTCTTACTCCCTGACTGGCTGTGTGGCTCAGTGGCTGACCCCTGGTGTCCTCTTCTCCCTTTCTTGCTCTCTCTCCCCCTCCTATTTATTCTCCCTGCCTGCCAGGCCCACCTGTTTCTCTCTCCTGCCTCACTATTGGCCATTCAGCTCTTTATTAGACCATCAGGTGTTTTAGACAGGCAAAGAAACACAGCTTAACAGACTTAAACAAATGCAACATAAAAAAATTCAACACATCTTTGCATCATTAAGCAAATATTCCACAGCATAAAAGATACAGCACATCTTAGATTAATATTCCATAACACCTCATGATGAGATTGCCCAAACAGGAGCAATCATCTCATGGGGAACAAGATTGCTCCCTTGAGCCATAAGGACTTTTTTTGGGACACATTGCTGAGTCAGAACCTAGAGAATGAGCAACTGGAACACACTTTGGCCAAGATGGCTTACTTATGCATGCTTCTCACCCCTGCCTCAATTCTTTCTCTCTTTAAAGTTAAAACTCATGCCAGCACCGTGAAGGCAGGCTGCAGAGCTTTGTGCCTTCTCCAAATAGCTGTTTTGTTTGCTTTCTTTGGGGTAAGTGGCTGACTCTGGTATGTTGAACAGGGGCCAGGTTTCGGGTCTTGAACTCTAGTTACAGACAAAACTGTTTTCAAGGCATTGGGCCTGAAAGATTGAAAAAGGAAAACGAAAGGCCAGAGACTCCTGCCTGCATTGCAGCCAACACCTAGGCTTCCATCAGGACTTGTTCTACCTGAAACCATGCATAGATCAATTCTGGGCTTCCTCCACAATGCTATTATGTACCCAGACTTCCCATGTTCTCCTCCAAAAAACCACACCTACTCCAATAAGGCCACACCTCCAAAGATGCCACTCCCTATGAGTCTATGGGGACCATTTTCATTCAGACCACCACATCCCTATTCATACCTTTTCCACGATCCAGAAGATTTAGCTTTGGTCTTTTCAAGCAGTATACCAGCCTAATCTGGTTTTCCACGTCTTCATTACAAAGGAGCTCTAGGCTTGGGGCAGGATTCTCTCCCTACCTGTCCCCCAAACCACAGGACTCTACCATGCCATATCCAACCTTCCCACCCAGACATATCTACTCACAAGCTCCACGATGGGAACAGGAAGCACGTCCTGGACACCAGCCTAGTCCTCTCTGTCCACTTGACTTCATCCACCATGCCATCTCCAACCTCTAGGCCCAATCTGCCCCCACATTTTCTCTTTTGCCCCAACTTTTTTGTCCATAAGACTCTAACAAAGGAAGTCCACACCCATGCACTGGGCAGGGTGGCATCCTAGCACCTTGGAGGCAAAGGCAGGCAGATCTCTGTGAGTTCAAGGCCAGTCTGGTCTACCTAGTGAATTCCAGGACATCCAGAGCTACATAGTGAGACCCTATCTCAAAACAAACAAACAAACAAACAAACAAACAAACAACCTTTAATTTGTTGACTATAGATCACGTGACTTGTTGCTCTTCATAGATTCCTTTCTCCTTCTCTTCTCTACCTTTTGTAGGGAATGGAGGCCTTTAGTTCCTGTTTAGACAACATGGTGTTGATACGGATATACAGTATAAATCAGTCAAAACATGGCTGACTCTAGACATTCTGGGAACCCCCAAAGTAAACAGTGATGTAATTTGTTGTTATAACTATTCAGGTCAAAGTACCACTTTTGTATGGATTCTGTATAAAAATGACCTGTGGTCAGACACCGGAGACCTCAGCTTCTGCCTTTGACAGTAAGTTTACGTGTTTGTTGGTAAGTCTATGTGCTTACCACCATGAGTCCTATGTGTCACCTGCTGTGTGCAACCCATGTGTGCCTGCCTGTGCCTGTGTGCCTGTGGGTTGCTGCCTGTCTAGAAGCCTTTGCTTGAAGCAAATAATGTATGTTTTATCTGTCTACATGTCTTCAAAATCTCTTTAACCTCCTAGGCTACTGTGACCCCCTTCCTTTCCTGGAATCGGAGCATGGACCTCACATCTTTCTTCCTGTCTTCCTGTGTTCTCCTCTTTTCCCATAAACTCACATTTTTTTGGTGTCTGCTTTTTTAGATAAAAATGGCTAAAACAATGATCAACAAGGTCAGAGGTCAAGAGAAAGTATGACGAGAATGAAAGGGGAACAACACTTCAGGAATGGAGAGAGCTATCAGAATGTAGAGGGCATATTTATTCACAAATTGTTCACAGAGTATGAGGAGAAACAAAGATGGTGTCGGTCTCCTTTCCCTGCCAGGGTGGCTGGCAAAACCCAAGATATCTCAGAGTTCTCTGAGGGTGCTTGTCTTAGTCAGTACTCTATTAGCTGTGAAGACACCAGGCCCACAGCAACGCTTATGAAGGAAAGCATTTAATTGGGGCTTGCTTACAGTTTCAGAGGTCTAGTCCATTATCCTCATGGCAGGGAGCATGAAGGGAGCATGGTAGACATGGTGCTGGAGAAGGAGCTGAGAGTTCCATATCCAGCAGCAGAAGGAGAGACTCACTGGGCATGGCTTGAGCTTTTGAAACTCCAAAACCCACTCCTGGTGACATCCTTCCTCCAATAAGGCCACACCTCCTAGGATCCCTCTCAAATAGTGCCACTCCCTGATGACCAAGCATTCAAATGTATGAGCCTATGGGAGCCATTCTTATTCAAACCACCACAGTGCTTTTGGCCAAAGGATGGCGCAAGGGCGTTGAGTGTGATCCTTGTGAACATGTCCTGTGGAGTTTGGCAGAGAGTAGCCAGATCTGCTTCATTAGTCTCTGCCAAGAGCTATGGGGCCTCAGCTCTCAGTATGATCCCTGCATTAAAGGATCAGCACCATCTGGGAGCTTATCAGAGATGCAGAATCTTGGGCTCTCCCCAGGCCCAGACAGTGAGCACCTGCTTGTCCAGAAGGTTCTCAGGTGGTCATGAGCACATGGAGATCTGGAGCCCTAACTCTTGGTGAACAGGATTTTTTCTCATTCTCCCTCAGGGGAAAGAAAGAGCAGGGTGCTTCTGAGTTTCTTGGGAGGCATGTAGAATCCAATGCTGCTTTCTTCCTCCTTGTTCATTCATGATTACACAGTACTTTCTACAGTCGAAGATGCATTATCCAGTCCTCGGTGCTCCTGATCTTGACTTTGCGGGATTCCTTTTGCCAGGTTAGGAAAGGCCTGGGGTATGGGGTATTCACTTGACTTGGGTGGTTAGCTGTTGAGCAGGAAAGGAGTTACACTACTATCAGGTACGGACCTTAAGTTCTAGACAATTAAAAGTTTGTGAAATGCAGCTCTGCTGTAAGGAGTTCATCATGAGGCCATTGTCCAAAGAGTGGGTGCTTCCCATGTGGTAGAGCAGCACAGAGGGCCACCAGGCTGACACCATGCACCTCGAGAGCATGGCTTCCAGCTACAGTCGAGCAGTCCAAATCGAGAGGCAGCAGCAGCCATGGAAACTGAAGCTCACTGAGAAAGCCAGGAGATAGGACTTTCCTTAGGTCAAGAGCAGCTTATCATTAGATTAAAAAGATACCCCATGCAGCACTTAGTCTAGTGATGGGTGGGAGCCAAGTAGGGCCCCAAGTCCTGGGCACTCAGTGCAAAGAGCTCTGGATGCACTTAAGTCTCACTGCAGTGCACCCTCCTCCCCAAGGAGAGTGCCGGGGTGCACTAGCTGAGGCAGGAGCTGGGAGATTTGTGGACTCAGACTCATCTGTGAGGTGCAGAGGAGGGCAACTTCTGCAGCCAGGAGCTAGGGTGCTTGCCAGCGTCACCTGAGAGTAGATAACAGGAGACCCCTGGAGGACACAGCATCGGGGTAAGGGCAGAGACGGCAGTCCACAGGGGAAGCCACAGCTGTCAGAAGACTCACTGGATTTGTGGAGACCCTGAGTTCAGAGGCCACTGTAGAAAGAAAAGGAGAACTAAAATGTGGGTGCCACTTGGGGGTCTCAGTGTCCTGTTCAGTGAGGTCACCCTCCACCCTCCCTCCTTTCCCTGACCAGCCTCGTTAACAGCACCTCATCATGCTGCCAAGGGCTGTCGAGGGAAGGAAACTTGTTTTCTATCCTGTGAGTTGTTTGATCTTAGATTCGCGTCACACATTGTGAAGAGGCAGAGTTACCATGCCTGAGCCCTGGGTCTGCTTGGTACCACGGTGGCCAGGGGCACATCACTCAGCTTCTTTGGCCTCTGTCTCTCATCTGTATGATGGGAACCATCTTACTATCTACGTATAGGATTACTGTGAAGATGTGTGTGTTTACATGTCGGTGTGTGCATGTCGTGTATATATCCGTATAATGTCATCTTCCTGTGTGGACAGTGTCTTTGTTCTCCTCCACTGTCTTCATTATAAATGCTGTAGTCATTCACACAGTATAGTTCTAGGGGGAAAAGTGTGGCCTGAGGAAGTAGATGTCCAGCAGGGGAGTGCAGAACAGCTGTGGCAATGGCTGCATGCTGGCAGTCTCGCTATAACATGCATAAACCTCCACTCCTACAAGAGACTCCAGTGAGGGAGCCTAGCTTGCTTTCTACCAGGACAAGGAAAGGGGGGGACCAAGTCCTTGAGCAGGCTTTTCTTAAGTCTGCTTTATAAAAACTGCTGTGTGGTTTTATCCAGTGTGTTTCTCGCTCTGGGTTTCCAACTTTTGTATAAAGTCAAACACACTTTGCATCTAATTTCTATTCTGCAATACTCTTTTTTTTCCCCCCAATACTCCTTTAATGCCTATGAGATCACTTAACCTTACAACCCCCTTTGAGGAAAGCATTATTGTCCCCACTTTGTAGATGGTAAAACTGAGACATAAAGACCTTAAATTACTGACCTGAGGTCATATAACTAGTAAGTCACCAAAAAGGATGTTTCCGGGGCCAAATTCAGTACAGTTTCAGGAAGGCTGGATGCTCAGGCAACGTAACAGTAGCACACACTGAGCAGTTTTCATGTACTGGGTTCATTTCTAAGGTCTGTTAGTAAATTCACACTTTCCCCCTTAGGACTACACTGCGTGAGTGACTACAGCACATATAATGAAGACAGTGGGGGAGAACAAAGACACTGTCCACACAGGAAGGTGACAGACATTGTATAGACACGGACCAGGTAAAACGCTGAACCCTTAGTCCCAGCTCTCAAGAGTCAGAGGCAGGAGGATATCAGTGAGTTTGAGGCCTGCCTTGTAAGTATAGCAAGTTCTAGGCAAGCCAAGTCTATGTAGAAAGAGCCCATGAAAACAAAAACAAAACCCCTCAACATTGCGATTGGCAATTGATGATTAAAAAGAAGACAGCAAGTGAAAGAGAGGGGGATAGAGGAGGGACTGGAGGGAAGGGAGCAGGGGCTCTTGATCCAAAGGCATCACACACATGTGTGTATTTAATACAACATTTTTAAAAGAAAGTATATTTAAATGATTGAATGCAAGTGAATAATAAAGGAAAAAGGAAAAAGAAAAGAAAAGAAAACCTGGCCATGGTTAGGTCTCAAGGAAATGTGGGACCAATAGCTAGCTGAGGTGTCTTTTTAACATCTCAAAGCAGACTCCAGGGGCCAGTCTCCCTTAGTCCCTGCTCACAAGTACTTGTTACAGTCTTCCTGGCTGGCATAGCCCACCCCTACCCTCTCCTGCCCCTGAGCCTTGCTTCCCTGCCCCCAGCTTCTCTTTTCTCTTATATAACCCAGCCATTTTGGCAGTGTGCCCTCCTGGCTCCTGGCTGGCTTTGCTCCTGGATCTCTCTTGGTCTGCTTACCCCTCCACTCTTGCTCTCCCCTCTCTCCTCTCATGGCCAGGTTTAGTCTGCTGGCCACGTTAAGTCTGGAATCTTCCAGATGCCTCTGGCTGTTCTCTCCCTCATATCTACAATAAAAACCTTCTCCTCAACCACACCTGGGAGCAGTTGTGGCCTTGTTTTTCACTCATCTGGTGCTGAAACCAGAGTGGAGTATATGAGTTCCAAGGGACGCGGCCTTTCCGAACCAAGTTGTCGATGTGACTTGTCTCAGGTCTGTACGGATCATTTGTTTCTGCTGCCACCCACTAAATTTGACTCCAATTCCGGAGTCCGCCTCTTCAGCTGCTTCTCCCCTCCACCTGCTCTACCCATCTGCCTCCCCTCACCTACTCAGTCTGTGTCTCTCTGGCTCCTGCAGCCTCTATGCCCCCTGGACACTTGTCCTCTGGCTCCTGGAGCCTACTGTGCCTTACCTGGGCATATCTCTTCATCTCTCTGGCCTGCCACACCCATGTGAGCATCTCTCTACCAAAGACAGTTACCCACTCCCTTTTCCCAAACGCCTCTTCCAGTCTGCCTCTTCAGCTACTTTCTCCTCTCCTCCTCAACTGGTTAAGTGTCACCCCAGAGCTGTCTGCTTTTTTTTTTTTTTTTTTTTAATTACAACAAAAACCACCCAGGTGTACCAGGATGCTCCTCTTGCCCATCTGGGCCCCTATCATGTGGAAAGGGACGCCTCTTCTCTGTGATTTGGGACAGTTCTCTTGGACAAGTCTCTCAGTCCACTTGAGGATATTCCACATTGTAATTCTCGTTTGTCACCATAACACTTGACCCTTCTCTACTCCCTTTGTTCTCAGCTCCTTCCTGGAGTTTCCCACTCTGTAGGGATAGACCTGCAGCTTCTCCATGCCCTCCTGGACCTGTGACACTTTCCTCATCTCCTCTCTCTCAGAGCTTCCTAGCGCCTCCTCCCTCAGCCCCCCAGGAGCTACAGTCCTGTGGCTTCTTCCTCAAGCCCCTTTGGGCCTCTGTGACTCTGTCCCTTCTCTCTCAGCCCCCTCCTGAAAGTCCCACAGCTTCTTTTCACCCTCCTGGCCCTTGTATGACCCTTTTTATTAACCTCACTGTCTTACTTCAAATGGCTTGGCCTCAGTACAGCTCAGCCAGTGGCTAAAGGTGGCACACGCGATTTTCAATTCTCTCCTATGGTAGCAGCTTCTACCATAGGCACACAAACAGATGATCCCCAAATCTCTTATATCTGAACTTTCTTTGCTCTACACTTCCAAAAGTCTCTTATTTCTAAGGTTTTTCTACTTTCCACTCTTAAAACACCTTTATCTTTATTATTTCTCTGCTCTGAAAAAACAAAAACAAAAATAAATACGCAAACAAACCCCCTCCAAAACAAAAACAAAACCCTCTTAAGACTATGCTGTAAACTATCTCAGGGTTTGTAAGTTCATTGGGTATGGTTAAAAATCTGTAACACAATTTTAGCTTAAAACTTGTAACAAAAGGTTTACAGTTTAAAAAAAAAACTATACCTGGGTAATCTCATTTTGCGACAACACACTATATATGCGACTGAACTCTTGTTTGGAATATTCTGTGTATGTAACTAGGATTCAACATTCGTTTAAAAAATAGGTCTACTAGAAAATAGATGTTTTAAAATAGCAACCATGTGGCTGGCAGCCATCTTTACTAAGGTTAAAAAAGAGTACATGCAATGTAACTTCACCGCCATCTTGGTTTAGATGACCACATGGTATAAAGCAACAATTATAAAACTTCTCAGTCCTACAGATTTCCATTTATCATTGTTTCTCCCTTTTAGACTGAGGAGGCAACATCAGGTCTCCAAAATATTTTGGATTAGGATGGATTTTTATATGATAGTAAATTCCTAAGGTTATTCCTAAATAAATTCTTATAGGTCTATTCAGGTTAACAGAAATTGACTTAGAGATGTATGTTTAGCCACTTATGTCTTTGCTAACTGCTCAACATTAGGCTTCTGAAAAATTTTAAAAAAGGAACAACATTTGTTTGATAAATAAGGTTTATAAATTCCTAAGGTCTACTCAGGTTAATGGTCAGTAATTGACTTGAAGATTTGTGTCTAGCCTGTCTTTGCTAACTTTTCTAAGCTTTAGCTATTTGGATCAACTGAGTCATACAAGAAACTGTGATGGTGCACTATGAAAAAAAAAAAAGATTTCCAGTTTTGTAAAGTTTCCAGTCTCTCAATGGACTACATTTATGGCTTAAGGTTTTATTTGTTGCTAAAGGATCTTCAATTAAATCTTCAACTCAAATTTCTAAGGCTCAGACTTAACAGAGATAAAGCTGTGAAATCCTGATCTTATAAAGCCATTAATTTGTAAACTGTTAAAGGTAATTAAGACGTTCAAGTTAATGCTCAGCCATCTTATAAATGATCAAAAATTTAATGTACTCCTTAATGCACAATGCTCATAAGCTATGCTAAGTATAAATGTAATTCATTTACAAGGACAAACTTTATTTAGTATCCTGCATTTGTTTTCAAGGTTAAGGCTAAAACTAGTAACTAAAAACATGTAAATTTTGTTTAGTTCAGGTATCCTTAAATAATGGTCCTCAAACTCCTCATAGATCTGCTGAATATGGCATTTAAACTGTTTAATAGAAAAATCTTCCCATAATGGTCAGAAATGCCAGCTTCTAGGTCTCCAAAGAAGATGAAGGGGCACAGATGACTTCACCTGGATTGGTGTAACTCTAACCACTTGGAAAAACTGCCCCATGCCTTGTCTGCTGCCAGGGCTCTGCCTGAACTGTGGACACTGTTGGGTTGGTTGGGTTGACTGCTTTACTCTGCCTTGCCAAAATGGGTCAGTTTTTCCAAATTCCTTCACAGAAAAATCTCTCAGACTTTCTGGGTCTGGCAGCCAAAGGCCAATGCTGTTCGATGCAGCAGTCAAAGATGTAATGTTGTCTGTCCTGTGTAACAGCCAAAGATCAACTACTTCTACCCCCAACAAAGACAACACCACAGGAGCCTAGGATAACCATCCAGGTAACAGTAAGTCTCTGTCATTTTACTTGATACATAAACCATTTGGATTATATTTCCTGCTATAATTTATCCTTTGCAGATCTCTGATGGTATTGATGGCTAACTGTAGCTTTATGTTAACAGCGACAGGCACCCAGCTCCTCCCCATAAGGCTGCAGCTGCCTGTTCAATTCATTTCATATATAAAATCAGGCAACAGACCTCACTTGTTTCTAGAGCTACTAGGTTTCCTGCTGAGAAAGGCAGGCACAGACACAGTTTACCTTGCTGGCAGACCTCGCACTGGTAGAGATACACTCACAACAGGTTTCAGTGTAACTTTTTACTATTTCTTTACTTAAAGGAACTTGCTTTGCAATGGCTGCTCTCAGGAACCAACCACCTGTGTCTCATGGTAAACGATTAGATGAAAAGAAAAAGTTCAAAGTTTATGTAAGTTCTGAGGGTCTAAGGAAGTAATTTAGGGTATGAAAATGCAAGGTGTGAGGATGTAAAAGCTTAAGTTGTGAGGGTCTAAGAAAGTAATTTAAGAGCCGGGCGGTGGTGGCGCACGCCTTTAATTGCAGAGGCAGGTGGATCTTTGTGAGTTTGAGGCCAGCCTGGTCTACAGAGCAAGATCCAGGAAAGGCACAAAGCTACACAGAGAAACCCTGTCTCGAAAAACCAAAAAAAAAAAAAAAAAAAGAAAGAAAGTAATTTAAGGTGTATAAGTCCAAATTATAAAGGCACGAGAAAGTGATTTAAAGTAATGACAGATGTTTCTGATTTCTTTCCCTCTCTATGCTGTTGTTATACTAAGACTTCTAAAGTTCAGAGTTTCAATATTAATCAGTGGAGTTCTGATACAATGTTAATCTAGGCCCTGGTAAAGCACTGCTACTAATACCATAGTCACAAGCTCAAAATTTAAAATTTCCTTTGGTTGTCTTCTAACTATAGACTGAAAAGTGCTTCTCAATCATGCTAAAAACATCTCCTGTCCAATCTACATATCCAAGTTCCTGCATATAGAGGAAAAATGTTAATGCTTTTAACCCAGAATCATATCTTTGGGTCCCCAAACTTTTACTCTGACTCAAAGGTGTGAGTCTACTGCTTTTTCCACAATGTAAGTTTCAGAACAGATTACAAACAGTGGGAATGCTAACATATCTAAAACTTTTATCTTTTTGTAAACTTAAAATATTCTTATAAGCTTCGGGAAGTCATGACTTGTATCCACCTATTACAGGTCAAAGGTTATGGACTCCAGATAAGTACTCCTTTTCATCAACAGACTATTTCCCCACCTACTGCCTACACCTGAGGGTGGGCTACCCATTTCCTTGGTCTTGGGGTTCCTCCCCTTCTTCAATTACCAGGACTAGAGTCTAGACGTTTCAAGTGTACACCCAAGATAAAAATTTTCCCCTAAGTTCCTTAACTTTACCTTCGGTCCCTAGCCTATACCTGTCCCAGCAGATTTCCAATCAGCTGAAGAGTGCAGACTACTCCAAAACTCCCTGAAATACTCCAGCCCCATATGTTCCTTGAAACCTGCATCCTAGACTGTTCCAAAGCAGCCTGTACTTCATTATCCCAGGTGGTCCCTCAGAACCTAGGTAACAAGCAAGGGGGTGGAGGGGAGAAACAGCTGTCTCCCAGCCTTCATGCCTCTCTTCCTTCCTGGCTCTGACCAACATTCCAGCCTTCCTGGGTCCCAACAATGACACCCCTATTTCACAGCATGAAGTAGCTATGGAAGAGATGATGTCACCCCTTATCATCAACAAAAAGCTGGAATGTTAAGTTTCAAAAAAACTCAGGACAAATGGCTAACTGAGGTGCCTATTTAACGTGTCAAAGTGGACTCTGGCTGCCAGTCTCCCTTAGTCCCTACTCACAAGTTCTGTTATAGAGTCCTCCTGGCTGGCATAGCCAACCCCTACCCAGCCCCTGGGTTTTGCTTCCCTTCCCCTGGCTTCTCTTTTCTCTTATATAACACAGCTATTCTGGCAATGTGCCTTCTTGGCTCCTGACTGGCTCTGCTCCTGGATCTCTCTTGGTGGGAATTGTCCTTCCCCAATGACCACCCCTCCCCATGGCCCAGTTCAGTCTGTTGGCCATGTTCAGTCTAGACTCTTCCAGATGCCTCTGGCTGTTCTCTCTCTCGTATCTGCAATAAACCCTCTCTCTCTTCAACCATACCTTGGAGCAGACATGTCCTCATTTTTCATTCAGCCATCTGGCACTTTGGTGTTCGGTTTTCAATCTTCTGAACTGTAACAGATATTTGTTATTTCAGCTGCCCAATCTACAGTGCTCTGTTTTAGCTGCCCAAACTAGGAAAGCAGGGATGGTCGTCCTATTCCACCTTGTAGGTTCTGACACAGAAGCTCAGAGGGGACTACATGAAGATTTTTTATAACTCAGTTATCCTGAGCTCATCCATGGGCGATGGGGAAGGCAGTACTGTGTGGTAGCTTTGGATTAGCTCCCAACAATGTAGATGCAAGTTAAGAAATCCTAGCATCCTGGTGAGGAGAGGCCTTGTGCCTGACTGGCCCAGACCTGCTGAGGAGGTGGAGGCTGAGCAATAGCAAAGGATCAAGTCTCCCCTAGATTTTACCTCCATGTTTACAATTCTGTTGGGTTGTCCGAACTTCTGTGTAAATCACTTCTTCTTTAGGGTCTGTTTAGGAAGAAGGTAAAGTCTCAGAGGATAAGGTACCTGCCTCTTTTCTCAGCTACTTCCCCCCTCCCTGGGCCAGCTTGTTCTCTGGAAGGATTATAGCCCCCCAGGCTTTACCATCTTTCTGACCCTGTTCTAATATGCACCCTGTGATTTCTGCCAAATCAGAGACTG
>CABHPR010138204.1:0-20178 GCA_902168415.1 Peromyscus melanophrys
CATGGACTAGGGGGACTTCCATATATAAAACTAGGAAAAAGTTATAAGGCACCATTTATTTCTTTTATAAAATGTAAATTGATGCAGATGACCTTCCAACTGCCTCTTCCATATAAAACTCGTCCTACTTACTTTATAGATGCACTATCCACAAACACGCTGCCCATATTTTCACCCACTGAAGTGAAATAGACTTGAGAATAACTTCCGAGCCAGCTTTTTCTTCTCATCCTGAACTTCATGAATCCTTGAGGATTCCCTATCACTACCTGATCCAGGTAACTAACCCCAGCTCTTTCTTCCTGCCAGTATGCAAAAGATTTATTTCATCTCATTGTGTACTCAACATCATTTATGAGTCCAAACATCATGTTATTCACAGAAGCTTTTCAATGGGTAGAATTTAAAAAGGAAGGCGAATTTATCCAGTGCCAACCTAGATACATATCTTCCCAATAGTTTTAAGTACAACCAATTTCCCATTTAACCTTTCATTTCATTTAATAATTTAACAAAGCGTTTGATAACAGCCTCCCTTGTTCCTTTATTATAACTGTTAAATGAGAACCACAAGTGCTTTTTCAGATTTATTCCTTACTGTGCATTATCAGATTGCAATAATTCAAAAAGGGAGAATAATTTTAAAAATCTCATTTAAAGAGAGAGGTGTTCAGAGATGTGATTAAACTAACATAGGGCTAGAGGAAATTTTTATGACCACATAACTGCGAGACAGGTCTTCCCAGCACTTCTAAGGAAACTAAGCAGTAACTTTAGTCATGTTGATACATACTAGAATAATAATATGTGCTAAAAGACACTGACTTAAAAATGAGGTAATATGAAGGCTAAGTTAAAGGTCACTTGAACCCTCCTCTTAGGGATCAGGTTAATTAGTATGTTATTATATCCCCAAAATGGGTCAATGATGCAATATACAAAATTGAATCTAAGTAGGAAAGTAGTTTATTTTACCTTGTGACTTTTTTCATTCATGTACATTATCACTCTCTTTCAAAAGTAGGAGATTACAAAATGACTCTGGAGAAGGTGTAGCACAGTATAATGTAGCTGCATCTAAATCCTATAAAGTTGTATTGATGGAAACAAGATATATTTATATAAATAAATCCTCTTATATGGTATTTTAAATGCTAAATACACCTAACAGACAGGGCTCCTCCACACAGAAAAGTGGTCCACATGAGAATCTCAGTGTATTGCCCACTGCCACCCTCTCCATGAATAGCAAATATACACCCCTATTGTTCTAGGGAGGTGGAACTACTGCTGCGTAAAATTCTCCAGGCGAAGATCTTTCTCCGAGTGGCCTTAGACTACACTTGCTATGGCTGAAATACCAGTGTGAACAAAGCCGATGGGAATTTGAGTCCACAAACTATCCTGTTTGTCTTCCCTTCCCTTCCTCCTCTCACTTCCTTCCTTCTTTGTTTCCTTCTTTAATATTTGGAAGAAAATTAAAAACTTTAAATGATAAATAAAAACTAAGGGCATTCATACCCACTCAGGCAGCACTACACAAGACCCCCGAAGGGATTCTGTACATCAAAGAGACCAACGAGTCCTTCCATAGGACCACAGCAAAGAATAAACTACAATAGAAGAATAAATACCCTCATGAGGATATGGAAAGTACTAAGCATTACAAAAACAACAAAATAACATGAATTAATAAATATTGTTCAATGGTAACTTTAAATCTAAATGATCTCAATTTTCTAATTAAATGATCCAAATGAATAGATGAAATTAAAAATCAGAACCCATCTATTGTTACACACAAGCAATGAAATTCACTAGAAAATACAAAAATAGCCTTGGGTTTAAAGGATGGGAAAAGGTATCCCAGGCAAACAGAACTGAAAATCATGCAGATATAGCAATACTAATATCTGACAAAACAGATTTCAAAACAAAACTCTTGTGTAGAGATGGCAAAGCTCATTTCCTGCTGATTAATATAAATTGCAATTCCAAACATCCATGTACCAAACATTAGTACACTCAATTTCAAAGAACAGGTACTACTAGATGTAAAGACATAAGCTGACCTTAGTAAAAAAGTTGGTAACCTCGCCGGGCGGTGGTGGTGCACGCCTTTAATCCCAGCACTCAGGAGGCAGAGGCAGGTGGATCTTTGTGAGTTCAAAGCCAGCCTGGGCTACAGAATGAGTTCCAGGAAAGGCGCAAAAAAAATAAATAAATAAATAAAAATCCCACCCTCAGAGTCACATGACATCACAGATCAAACTAAGTTAAACATCTACAGAATATTTCACAAAACATTGCAAAATATATATTCTCATCACCCCTTGTAACCTTCTCTAAAATGGACCACATTTTAAGCACATATTAAAGAAATGAAAACTGAAATAATTTTTATATTCTGTTAACAGCAAGAAAAACTACAGAACCCATGGCAATGTAACAACACAGCACTATCAAGGGATGAGTGAATCATCAAAGAAATGAAGAAGGCAACCTAAAACTTCCTGAAAATGAATGGAAATGAAGTCATAATACTTCAGAACCTGTATGATACCAAGGGAAGGAAGCGATTCAACTGTCCTATCCAACTACCACACCTATGAACTATGAAAGTCACCAGTATGGCAAAATATGCATAAAGATGCAAGTGGCACTTACATATCAGTGGCAACCCAGAACTGTCTAACTGGACTTCAGGTCCACTCAACATTCTAACATTCTAAATCTTATTCTTATGCACACAGCTAAGTACAGCTACCACCATTTACCAAAGAAGCTCCTCTTTGCAGTAAATGGAGACAAATCACAGAAAACCACTACTGGACACAATCTGAAGATCCAAAGATCATGGGGAATCCAGCCCCAGGAAACACACCTACATCCTAGCTCCTCCATCTACGGTTCAAATAGTATCAAGGAAGAGGGGTTTGAAAGATTGTAAGAGTGGGGATAATAAGAAATCAGCTGTGAAACAGTATCTCCTAGAAATAGCTGAATAATAAAGACTAGAACAATGGAAGTATCAATGGACACATTAACGTGGAATGGGGAAATTTTCATGGTGTCCCACCCCTAGAAAAGAGGGACAAGCAACTGATGACTACTGAGGGAAGAAGTGTCTCCTGGGGATGAGCCTCATTATTAGCTGTCCAGTGCAAGTGGTGAGTCCTGAAACCAAATATACACAAACAACAAAATGTACTCAGCAGTTTGTATTACATATGTATTTGTGCATATACATACATATGTACACATATACATAAGTATGCATATGATAATAATAATAATAAAAGAAAACAAGGCTATCAACTTGAAGTGGGACATGAGAATGGCTTGGGGTAGGGTATCTAAGAAGGTCTGGAGGGAGAAAAGAGGAAGGGAGGTAATGTAATTCTACTTCAGCTAAAACATGTAAAAAAGAAAAGATCACAGCTTTATGAATTATACCTTTATTCTCCAAATTAAATTCATGTTAGCAACCTTGTATTTTTATGTCAGGGGAATGTTTTGCTTTTCCATAAAAGGATGTACACGATAAATTTCAATGAAAATATCTATTGCACTATTGTTACACAGTTGTAACTAGAATGTCCTGCCAGTGAGAAATGAAATATATGTTTATTAATAGTTCCATGATCATGTTACTAACATGAACCAAACTCAATTAGCCTAAGTAAAGATGGGTCAACAAAACAATCTCTAAATGTGAAATAAGCAGAATACACAATTATTCACTTCAACACACAGCAGTGCAGAACCAACTCATGTGATGAGGCAGTTGCATTCTTGGGATTGTTCAGCTTTCATTAAATGCTTTGCATCAAGCAAGCATGTGCTCTACCACTCACAACTGGAGACAATCCAAAGCTCTGTGGTAGCAGAAGATGGATGAAAGAGGAGAGTCCATTAGAGATCCCTGAGTGAGTCACAGCCTTTTGAGAAGCCATCTCCCAAGAGTCTCTTCCCTAAGGCAGCATACTCATGAATCATCTCAAGGTTTCTGATGATGTGGCTGCTTTTGCTTTGAGAAGCCTTATTTCCATCCCTCAAATGGAAAGTTCCTTTTCCCTGTTAGAACTCAAGGAACCACCAACTTTTACAAGACTTCCTGAGTCTCAGCACCCCAGCTATACCACCTGCCTCTTTTCTGGGCATCTAATTATCACTGGGTAAATTGTATTCTCTTGTGTGCTTTTCTGCCACAAGGTACTACAGTATGGCCATCTTGTTCCTCATCTCTGGCTTCTGACTTCATATTTGAACTGATAGACAGCAGGAGCTCAATAACCATGTTAATAACTCTTCTTTAGACCAACTCTTCCTCATGGCTGACACTCAACTTAAATATGGACTGCACCAAAATTCCTTTCTTGATACATGTTACTTTGATATTTTTACAAAATTTCTCATAGTAGCATTAACAGAATTCTAAATGTAAGCAGATTAGCATGATTATGTAGTAAAAATCATCATCCACTCAATTTCAAGTTATATGATGATAGACACCATGCTCCCTTTGGGTTTTTATCATATTCTTAGTGTCTTGTGGGGTTTGATACATTATTTACACTCAAAATATTCATTGGATGAATTACTGATCTCTCCTATAGTATGAATGAACCTTAGAATGATATGTGGTCAAGGAAGTCCCATGCTTTCATCTATAGCAAATATCCAAAATACTACACTATAGTGACACAAGAACACTAGTGGTTTCCCAGGACTGCAGTGGAGAGAAAGGTGGGAATATGGAAATGACTGCTAATGGATGCAGGGTTTCTTTTTGTAATTATAGAAATGTTTAAAGATTATACTACTGTGATTATTGTGCAATTCTGTAAATATGTTATAAATGACTGGATTATACATTTAAAGCAGGCAACTATGATAAGCAGATTATTTATGTGTAAAACTATTAAAATAGTTAATGAATGGATGAATGGATAGGTTGAAAGGTCAGTTCGTGCACATGTGTTCCTTCATTTAGTGAGGGAGAAATAGATGAGGAAGTGTGAGCCCTATAATACAGGCCCTTTACCATAAGCACACAAATAATTTCTATTCATAAGACACTGCAAAACACTATTTTCACTTCATTGCCTCTGAGTCCATGGGACTGTGCTTTCTATAGTTTCTTCTAGCTTCCAGTCATATGATTGATTTCCATTTGGGCTGCAATTATGTTCATAATAATTTCTAACAAACTAATTGCCATCTGTTTCCTCTATTCATTCTTTGAAGTCATAATGGACCACTGGAAAAGTAGCATTCTAGCAACCAGTAGGGGTAGCCAAGTGATGGCAATCAACTTCTTCCTCCCCGCTCTTGCACAACACGACTGCTCTAGCCCATGTGTGGGGGCTGTAACTCTAGGAATTACTGTGGATAATGAAGAAAAGCTGTATACTTTATGAGTGGCCAGATTAACTAGGAAGAACATTATAACATTTCTTTCAGTTTAATTCTAGCCAGATAAAATTTCAGAGTATTTATTCTGAGGAAATGTCTGCCTTGTTTTGGAGACATTAACTTCTAGAATTAAAATGGTTGTAATACTGGCACTTCCATGAGAAAAGCACATGCTCTAGAGTTCAAAAGATAAATTTAAATATTACTTCTATCCTTTATTCGTTGAATGGCCTTGATGAAATCCTTTACCACTAAGTCACATTGTTCATTTGTGAAATGATATGAATTACACTTTTGAGATCTGCAAAGGAAAACAATCATTCTATGTGTTTGATGACACCTAGTAGTTTCTTGGATATTGGAGATGTTGAAAGAATGTGTGGTCCTTCCTAACTTAAACTATGTGCGTGAGAGACATAACCTGATCTTTTGTCTCCAAGCAGCAGTAGTTTATTCAATACCAACCCAGAAGCTCTTCTTGTGGCCTGATGGCTGAAAGTTGTGTAGAAACAGAAGCAAAATCCACCATCATTTTCATGAGATCAGAAAGTCGCAGTAGACAGCACTGTAAGATGTACCCATCTGAACTGAAGCCCACATTAATAGGTGAAAAAGAATACTAATGTGGGAAAGAGCCCAGAATCTGGGAGAGTAAAGAAGAGTTTTATGAAAGAGGGTGTATTTTAGTAGAGTTCAATAAATTTTAACAGAATTCTTTACAAGTAATAACCAGTTAACTCTTCACAAGTAATAACCAGTTAACTGTTCATTTACCATGTACTACAATGCTATAACAGTTACTTTCTCAGCTCCCTTTGATAGATAATTAATACCTACCCAGGACATAGAAAATACTCAAATACAACATAACCAAACTCATATTTGATGGTAGACTGCCCAAGTCTGTTCCTTTTCAAGTCCATCAAATGATTGAATTATAGAAAGATGAATAGTGGGTTTCAGACAACCATAGTCCTCCTGACAAAGGGTTGAAACAGAGAATTCAAACCATGGTAAGATTAACAAATAAAAAAGCCAAGAAAGATATGATATCTTTTAAAATTTGGGAGGAGGGGCAGTCAAGGGAAGGCTAAGGATAGATCTAGTTTATTTTTGTAGGGTAATAAATGAAATAAATAATAAAATGACAAAAGGCAAATATACAATACAAAATAATTTTTTATAATGTATAACTAAATGTGATGAGAAACGATTAAGCAAAGATTATCTGTTTTATTTTGGTTTTTTTATAAGAAGTTAAAGATAACATCAGATATTAGTTAACAAAAGAAAGTGAAATGGTATCAAATGAGATTTGAAATGAATGATATCAAAAAAGATTTGAACATAGAATACTATGGAAAAGTAGCTGACAAACCTAAGCTAGAAAGTGAAGAGGAAATTAAAGCCTTTAAAGTATTTGAAAACTCATTCTAGGTAGGCTGGAAGGGAGTTACAGTAGAGCATTCCTGTCTAGGGACAGGAGGGGAAAACTTAACAGAGAATGATTAGACAGACATAAAATAGAATCAAAAAAGGAAAAGGCAATGGAAGAGATATTGACGAACAAGTTATCTTAGGGGAGACAAACTATAACACACAGGAAAAATTCAAATGACAAGTGGGAGTCACATCAAAGGGAAGTTTATTACAAGGGAAGCATATGCCACTAAACATACAGAACTGTAAAAATTAGAAGGCATTTCTTAATTTTCTGGGCAAAACTTGCAGGTCATTCACAAAGAAGTAAATGAAGCAGGTCTCTGGCTCTCATTAGCCCAGGACATTTATACAACTCAAAGTCTACCCACATGACCTAGTTTTTATTCCACCTGGAAAAAATTTTTATAAGATGGAAGACATTGTCCCTAAACAAACAAGTAAAAAAAAAAATAGCCAGGAAATAAAGCAGTAATGATTCCTGTATTTACATCCACTTGGAGATAGAAAAATCTACAAACAAAATGTTGACTTAAAGTAACTTAATTCTAATTGGCTATGTGGTTAAATTTCAGAAAGGTCTGGCAGAGAGAGCCAAATGTAAATAGATAGACACATAAGAAGGTCATTAACATCACACATAATGGGACATCTGGATATTTTATAAATCACAAAAGAAATCCACCTAGTTTGTAATCACAATAAATTGTTAAGCATGGGCCATGATGAATACTATGACATGCCCATAAAAGAGGAAGAGTGGAGAATAGGTGTGGCAAAAGAACTGGCTCCATGATGCTTTAAAGGGGATCTTTTACCCTAGTGGAAACTCGTAGTAATGGGGGGTACAGAGCCCCTGCTGTAACCAGGCAAGGCTTCCAGTGGTAGGACTGGAATATTAACCCAGAAACAAACACCTTGACCAACAATTTGTCCTTTCTGCAAGATGTGCTGGGGTAAAGAGAGGAGTAGAACTTGAGGAAGTGGCCCATGACTGGTTCAACTTGTGGCCAACAGCATGAGAGGGAGCCCATATCTGACACTGCCTGGAGGGCCACGAACTAGAGGCTAGATGGCCCAGGGACCTAGGATAGAACCAAACACGACTGGCAAAAAGAGGAAAAAAAGTCAATGAAATGATTCCTAATGATACTCTGCTATATTCATATACTGGTGCCTAGTCCAGTTGTCATCAGAGAAGCTTCATCCAGCAACTGACAGGAACAAATGAAGAGACCCACAGCCAAACATTAGCTGAAGCTTGGGGAATCCTGCAGCCCACAGAATCAACTAACCGGGGCTCATAGGGACTCCCAGAAACTGAAGGGACAATCGGGGAGCCTGTATGGAACTTAGTTAGATCCTCTGCATATGGTTATGTAGCTTGGTGTTCTTGTGGTATTCCTTACAGTGAGAATTGGACTGTCTCTGACTCTTTTGCCTGCTCTTGGGACCCTTTTCCTCCTACTGGGCTGCCTAATCCAGCCTTGATATGAGGGTATGTGCCCAGCTTTATTTTAACTTTTTATGTAGTGTTCGGTTGATATCCCTGCGAGGCCTGCTCTTTTCTGAAGGGGAACAGAGAGGATCTGAGGGAGAGGGGTGGTGGTGGAGGAGGAACTTGGAGGAGGGCAGAAACCATGGTAGAGATGTAATATATGAGAGAAGAATAAATAAAAATAGTATTTGGGGAAAAAAATAAAGGGAATCTTTATCATTGTTTTTACCTTTGACACTATGTACCTATTCGCATATATGTCTCATATATAAATGTAAAATAAATGTACACACAAATGTAGAAGCACATTTATGTTTGACATAGAACTTTAAGTCCATCATATACTTAAGTTATAAAGTAACTATGCTTAGAAATTATAGAGTCCAAACCATAGCACAAAAACTCAGGTTTAAGAAAAGAAACCTGAGGAATGATGAAATTAAGAATTCTTTATTACTTCAAATTCTTGAAATCCTACTATGAGTCAATATGCATCATACTTATAAAGCTACATAATTAATACTAAGAAATTATAAAAATGCAAATATCTCAATATTGTTACATTTCACATGATAAAATTAATGTTATGGAATAACACAGAATTTGAATTATTTTTACATTTAAATTTGTTTCATTGGTTTTCATTTACTTTCTTATGTAGCTAATAAAATTTTATTTAATCACCTAAGAGATTATTCAGAAACTCAGAAAATATATCCCAGAGCTAATAAATGTTATAATGGCATTAATATTGAGAGAGGATAAACTAATGAAAAGTGGGTAATCAAATACTATTAAAATTTTAGAACTCCAAAATGAAGAAATGTATTTACTTGTGAAATCAGACCGACATTAGACTTACCACCATTACTGGATACTGAAATAAAAATTCTATGAACGTATTTTTATTTCAGGAAGTCTGTATGTAGGTAAGTTGTCAACCAAATGTAATATTACTAACAATATGGTAATTAAATAAGACTCTTACAAACAGGTAGACCATTAGAAATTTACAAACATGAAAATAAAATTTTACTTCCAAATTCCAGTATAAATTTAAGAAAGAGGCAACATGCAATATAAGTAGTAGCACAAGAGTCATGACAGAGGCCAGATTCCAGTCAGTTCATATGTTTTAAATCCCTGTGCCCAAACTGATTAAATTTGGTTAAAATAAAAATAATTAGAATTTCTAAGAATGAGACTCGATTGTCAATATTTTCAAGGTTCTTGAGGAAAAATTAACTTGACAATTAGCAATGAATTCAAAATAAATTCCAAGATAATTTGTGGGATCAGAACATTTCAAAATTCATTTTCAGACAGGAGAATGTGTGCAGTGATTTAACCACAGTCTGTTGCTAGGATGCATATAACATTCTTATAATTATGAAAATGTAAATGGTTTAGCTGAAGAAAATGTTCAGAATCAACCTTAAAGAAAAGTCTAAACTTTATTGAATCACACAGGAAATGCCATCACAGTCCTTGACAAGCCAAAGGTCATATAATAAAAATAATAAAAATCAGGGATCTGAGACAGAAAAGTGAGGGCCGGGATGCAACTGAAATTACCTGAGATGCTTTATCTTTCATTATCCAACTCAGAGGGACTTGGTAATTTGATAAATAAAAAGGAATGTAATTTAGATGTAGTATTCCATATATTTTAAAACTATACACAAGGAAAATATCACAAATATATTGTACATGAACAATAAAAACAATATGGTTAAGATGTGCCTCCAACCCCCAGCTCAATAAGTAAGATATTGCCTATCCCATTGACATTCACACGCTCCCTACCAGTTATCTCTTTCCTACTCTTAATGATGTATGCATTATCCTGAAGTTTGTTTAACATCTCCTTTCTACAATTCTATTAATTTGTATGTTTTTTAACTTCTTTATTGACTCATGCACCCCAATTCTGTTCACCTCCCAGTCCCCCCATATCCTCCCCTCATCCATGCCCCCCCCACACACACGTAAGGAAACAAATCAAAGTAAGCAAGCACACGAACAAAAGCAAAAGCAAAAACAAAACAAAAACAAAACCACTTCAACAGAAAAATCTCTTTGCTTCTCCTTCTTTCCTGCTTCTCCAACACCTCTTCATTCGTCCTGGTGGCAATGGAGGCCTCAGTGTGCCATATAGTACACCTCTTTGGCCCATCAGCTTTACTGGCAAGTATTTATTGCAACGAGTCACTGGTCTGGTTCAAGGCCTCTGGTTTCTGCTACACCATCATCACTGGATCCTCACCAGAACTCCTCTGGGATATCCTGTGGCCGCCCTCAGTCTTGGAGATCTTCCAGGTATCTGATAAGTTTTAGGATTCCTGAAGGCCTCTCCGCTGTGGCAACAAACCAAATCAGACCAAATTAGAAAAGCCCCGATTTAATGGGTAAAGCATTCCCAAGCGATTCCCAGGCCCCACAGAGAGGAGAAGGGTATGAAACCAGAAGAACCACGAGTCTGTTTTCAGGGATGCTGATTATATATCCCCCTGTGGGAGAGGTCTTGATCCTCTCTGAGGGAGGAGCTGGGTTTGCCGGGCTTTGAAGAGGCAGGTTTAGGGGAGGAGCTGTGTGAGGTAGAGCTCCCACCCTAACAGTATCTTTCCACAGGACCAGTACCTTCACCAGCTCCAGCAGGTCCTAGATGGGTGGGTCAATCCAAGGCCCAGCTGTGGGCCTGAATGGCAGCCAAGCTGGTCAGTCGGTCCCCTGGGGCTACCCACCTCAGGCGAGGGGGTGGAGTCAGCTCCCCTACAAGCATGCCCTGAGGGTCAGTTCACCTTGACCTGTGGTGAGGGGTAGCAGTCATCTCTCTAGGGTGCAGGGGCCAGCTCTTCAGTTGTAGTGAGAGGCAAGGTCAGCTTTTCCAGGCCCAGCAAAGGATGTGGCCAGCTCAGCATAGCACTCTGATTTCATCTCACATGGTTTCTAAGTCCCCCTGAGGTAACACAAGCCACAAACATCTACACAGATCCCAGCTTTAGCTGGACCAAGGACCCAAACATGGCCCTCAGCAGCAACTTAGGCAAAGTCAACACCCTGGCTCTGGGTAGAGGGACTGAACACTCAGATGGGAATGGTTGCAGCCCTAACCTTGGGTCTCGATGAGACCTTTGGTGGCAATGCAGGACCTGGACTTCAGCACAGACCCCAGCCATGGTAGAACCATGGACCCTGATATGGTCCTCGACAGTGGCTGGGACTGGATGTCACCACTGCCCCAGCAGCAGTATGCCCCTGAGACACCATCATGGCCCTCGATCCCGGGTGTCTACATGTCCTTCAATGGTAACAGGTGCCTCAGACATCAGCACAGACCCTGGCTGCAGTAGGACCACGGACCCTGGTGTGGCCCCCAGCTGCAACTCTAATTTGTATGTTTTAAATTTTATTTTAGCTTTATCTCCTTTGCCCTTTGTAACATTTCCTTTCTATAAATCTATTAATTTGTATGTCTTTTAATTTTTGTTGGTTTATGTTCTTTGCCCTTTATATAAACTATATAAGTGGCCCAAGGAGATGGCTCCACCAATAAAGAGCCTGACGCGCAAGCATGAGGACCTGAGCTCAGATTCCCACAAGCCACATCAAAATCAGAAGTGGTGATGTGTGGTTATAACCACTGTGCTGCAGGGAAGGGCAGAGACCGCAGACCCAGCATGGCTGAATTCATAAGCTTCATGTTCTCTAAGAGAATTGTTTTAATCTACTTTCTATAAATAACGTTTCCTACTTTGTAGCTGTTTTGTTTTCTCTTCTTTCTTTTCAAGAATTAAAAATTTTAAAATTTATAGTTTGAATGTCAAAGCTATGATTCAGGATGGACATGTGATTTGCCTTAAATTAAAAATCATAAACTCCCGTATCTTTCTTTCAAAAGACCAATTTTTATTTTTCCCATTTAGGCATCTAATCGCCAGGGCACGTGCTCCTATGTGATGTGAACTAGATGTCCGTTTTCTATTAGGTCATGATCCATCATCTTCTTTTTTTTTTAAATTTTATTTTATTTTACAATACCATTCAGTTCTACATATCAGCCACGGATTCCCTTGTTCTCCCCCCTCCTGCCCCCCTCCCTTTCTCTCCAGCCCACCCCCTATTCCCACCTCCTCCAGGGCAAAGCCTCCCCCAAGAACTGAGATCAACCTGGTAGATTCAGTCCAGGCAGGGCCAGTCCCCTCCTCCCAGGCCGAGCCAAGCGACCCTGCATAAGCCCCAGGTTTCAAACAGCCAGCTCATGCAATGAGCACAGGACCCAGTCCCACTGCCTGGATGCCTCCCAAACAGATCAAGCCAATCAACTGTCTCACCCATTCAGAGGGCCTGATCCAGTTGGGGGGTGAACCCTCAGCCATTGGTTCATAGTTAATGTGTTTCCATTCATTTGGCTATTTGTCCCTGTGCTTTATCCAACCTTGGTCTCAACAATTCTCACTCATAGAGACCCTCCTCTTTCTCGCTAATTGGACTCCCAGAGCTCCACCTGGGGCCTAGCCATGGATCTCTGCTTCCAGATCCCTCAGTCATTGGTTGGGTTTCTAGCACAACAATTAGGGTGTTTGGCCATCCCATCAGCAGAGTGGGTCAGTTCGGGCTGTCTCTTGACCATTGCCAGCAGTCTATTGTGGGGGTATCTTTGTGATCCATCATCTACTTAGCAGTAGTTTAGCAGCTTTTCTTACTTTCATTCTTCCTTAAGAAAACACTTTAGTTTTGGAAATTTATAAAGAACAGATATTTACTTCTTAGTTTCAACATCAGGAATGTTTAAGGTCAAGGTTTGGCTTTGGTGTCTCTTGATGGCCTTCGTTTTGTGTCCTCACATGGCAGAAGACCAGAAGGAACAAGCTCACACCCTCACGCCCTTTTCAAAACCGGGGGTCCAAATGTCATCCTCTGACTTGGGGGTAACCCTATGGCCTCAACATTCACCAATGGTCCCCTTCGCCCACCATCATGGTAGCACCATCATCATAAAAACATGGAAAAGATCTGCACATTCAGTCCCACCCAATACCAGGCAATCCTGTGATCAGACAGCAAGTCTTGTCAGCCTACCCAGACCCATTTCCACAGGGGTGCTCTTCCATTTTGGGTTGTTTCTCCAGCTGTCCAGGAGCTGCCCACTGGTAGCCATCAGAGTCAGATGATAAGCACTGAAACCCTGAGGCAAGTCCTCACACCTTCTTCTTTCATGCGTCTTCATCATTCATAGACACCGTCCCCCTTTTTTGTAAGATTTTATGAATCGGTCTTGATTTAAAGTCACTGAATTCATAGACTTAAGGGCAATCAACTTCTTTGTAATATAGAATATTTCAAATACTATTCTTAAATTGTCCCAATGATTTTTCTGTAGGGTTTATAATTTTCTGAATAAAGACATGCACTTCTTTTGTGGAATTTGTTTTCAGCACTTAACATTATTCTGACTAAGCTGCCACAACAAGATCCCAAACATTGGGTGGCTTCAGTGACAGAAATGTGTTTTTCAAGATTCTGAAGGTTAAAAAACAGACTCTGGGGAGATGATTGATTCAGTCTGTGGTGAAGGATTCCATCCTCTTTCCAGAGGGCCACCTTTGTGCACTGTCTTCAACTTATCAGAGAAAGGGAAGAGGGGGAGTCATTTCTGAGAGCTATTTGATTTTTACAGCATGTGTGTTTATATGTGGATGAAGGGCATGGGAGTACAAATGCCCACAGAGGCTAAAGAAGGATTCAGACCCCCGGAAGCTGGAGTTAAGGTGGCTGTGAGAAGCCATTCTTGACCACTTACTTAGCTCTCTTTCCAGCACTTAGAGAGTGGACATTGTATACATCTTCTTGTAAGGACAGAGAAGGACAATAATTCTATTGGTTCATGGATTTACCTGCAAGAATGCGCTCGCCTTGATTACCATTTAAATTCATGCTATCCAATCTGAAACAACGTTAATGTCCTTCAACAGGTGAATGAATCATGATATACTCATAAGGCAAAACTCATTAATTTAAGAAAAAGAGTGGATATTTGGTGCACGTGTGAATTCATGAGCAAAACAACCAAGTCTCAAAATGATGATGCTAAGGGATGGAGAAATGGCTCATTAGATAAGAGTCTTTGCTACTCTTACAGAGGATGGAGATTCAAATCCTAGTATCCATAGTAGGGCTCACAATGTTCTGTAATTCCACTACCATGGAGTCCAGCTTCCTCTTCTGGCCTCTGCACGTAGCAGGTACACCTGTGGTACAAATAAGTGCATGTAGGAGAAACACTCATAAAAACAAAACTAAATTAATCTTAATAAAATAACAATGGCTGAGAAAAATTAACCAGACTTAAAAAGATAGGTTCAATGGGGCTTTAAAAAAAAGATGGTATAGGATTTTGTTTTGTTTGTATTTGTAGGTTTTTTTCTTTTAAGA
This sequence comes from Peromyscus melanophrys, assembly GCA_902168415.1. NCBI lineage: Eukaryota > Metazoa > Chordata > Mammalia > Rodentia > Cricetidae > Peromyscus > Peromyscus melanophrys. The sequence goes on from CABHPR010138204.1 coordinate 14,792, forward strand.
AAAGAGGTTTATAAATAATTTAGAACAAGAGTTTTCAAAGTGTGTTCTGTAGTCTTCTCTGCAAGAGTCTTTCGGGAAAACCATAAATCCATATTCATTTGCATAATGGAAAGAATATAACCATGCACAAAACAATTGTCAGGAAATGGAGTTTTTAATAATGAGAGATTTCAGCCAATAATAGACTATGGAATAGTGACAGACACACAAAACTGACAGAGTATCAGCCTGGAATGTGAAGGACAGGAGTACATGGCTAAAGAGACCACATTTTATGGTGATATTTTATTTGTACTGAAATGTGATTTTATTTGTATGTTAATAAATAAAGTTACCTGGGGGGTCAGAGCTAATAGCAAGCCATAGCAGAAGCTGGGCGGTGGTGGTGCACGCCTTTAATCCCAGCACTTGGGAGGCAGACCTAGGCAGATCTCTGTGTGTTCAAGGATACAGCCAGCATGGAGACACACGCCTTTAATCTCAATACCAATCATAGAAGACCTGGAGGTCTGTACAGACAGGCAGTGATGAGGAGGTCACGTGGTTGGATTTACAACCAATGAGAAGGCAGAATAGAAAGTCTATAAAAAAGGCAAACAGACAGGAAGTAGCTCTCTTGGCTGAAGAGGACAGCAGCAGCAGTGAAGGGTAAGGTTTTAGCTCTTAGCTCTGACCTCTTGGGCTTTCATCTCTGCATTGGCTCTGTGTTTCTTATTTAACAAGATGGTTACATCTACAACATTTAAAGATGGAGTAGGAAGGAGGAGTCAGTTTCCCCTTTGTTCTCACAGTTCTTAGTGTGTATAACCCATGCCGTATGAATTACAACGCAAACCCATATAGGTCTTGGACGGCCCTGAACTTTGCCATGATTAAATGTGAACAAACATGTTCTGAGGAACTCCTGAGAGCCAAAAGAGACCAAAATAATTAAAAGTCCCAAGGAAAAACAGTGAATCTAGGGGGAAAGTTATGATTTAAAAATAATCTCCAAATTGTTTATTTTGATCTTTAGGTCATTTCATCCTTAAAATCAACAGGCTATAAAAATTATCAGAGAACAGTAGAGAGCTCTTAAAATGTTAGTAAACAATAAGAAGTTCAATGGAAAAATCATGATTCTAAGGGGGGGAATCATGATATTAAAAACCTCTACTTGGTATACTTTGATCATTTTGATCATTAGGTCATTTCATCCTCAAAATCTACAAGCCAAGAAAAACCATCAGAGAACAATAGAACACTGGAAATTTTGTAAGACAATATTGAAGGGATAATCTATAATGCACAAAGGGTTAGGAAAGATGAAAGGAATGACATAAAATAGACAATCAGTCAGGAGAACACTGTTCTTAAGAGAAAAATGCTAGGGAGTTTATCAAATCAGAAATAGCAGATATTTTTCTGTGTCCTATGCTGACAAAATTTGGTTCAAACAATCAAAGGAAAGTCTAACTCTAAAAATATCTTATGATGTCATAAAGACCCTAAAAAGAGCTGCAGCAGTCCACAGATGGATAACGTATTCATCAGGCACTCCAAAACCCAGAACCAGTGCAGCAGTGCTGTCAGAGTTCCTTGGTAAATTATTCTCAGGAATCCCGTATTCTACATAATCAGCAGCCAAATGCCATGGTAAGCTAAAAATAGTTCCAGATATGTAAAAACACAGGGAGGGGATTTCTCTCCTGCATCTTTCTTATATGAAATTGGTTAGGAAAGTGTTTAACAAAACCAGTGAGTATTCTGAGGACAAATGGATTAATGAAATATGATAAATACACAAAATGGAAGATTATTCAGTTATAAAGAAAAGACAAATGAAACCCTGGCCTATGCAGCAAAATGGTTGGGAGTAGGGGGTATTAGGTTAAAAAAAACAATAATAACAAGGCAGTCACAGAAAGACATGTTCTCTCTGTCTTCTCTCTGTCTCTGTCTCTCTTTCTCTGTGTGTGTGTGTCTCTCTCTCTGGCCTCACTTTGAATGTAGAATAGGAATTCCTAGGGGATGAGGGAAGCTAGAATTTGATTAGAGCACACAGACGGCATATGTTGAAATATCACACAAAAACCAATTACAATTAATAAATGTGAATCAGAAATAAAATGTATTAAAACAAAAAGTAAAGGAAAGAAACAACTGACCTAGGAAGCAGAGAAGGTCAAGGTGAAATGACCCTGTAAAACCAACATCTGTGTTCCTGTGGGCTCCAGGAAAAGGGCTCTGGGGCAAAGGAGGCTGAGCTGATCATAGGTTGCCTGCCAGGAAGAGGGCCAAATGTTAATGTGACGAGGAAATGGGAAGACCACACTACTACAGAGTAGAGTAAATACAAAATTGTAATAATGTTTCTAGTCTTAGCTATAGAGTGAACAACATTTCTCAAACACCATAATGTATCTCTTCTTCAGTGTGTGTTAGAGAATGCTAGAATTAACCATATACTTTTCAGAAATGTGGGAATCAATCCATCATCAAATCACATAACAAAAGCTCCCTTCCTTCCTTATTCTAGTTACAGGGAATCCAACACCCTCTTCTGACCTTTGTGGGCATCAGTCATACATTGTACACAGATATACATGCAGACAAAATAGCACTCATTCACACAAAATAAAAATAAATTGTGGAAAATATAGAGACAACCAAATTGGGATGATAAAAGTAGGCATTATTAACTTCCTTCCCCCAATGAAACTAAAAATCTTTCCCAGTCCCCTTTAACATTCTCTTAGTTTTTCCCAAATAAAGCAAAGCCAGAGCAGATACTGCAATATGGAAAGGCAAGTCAAGACAAACAGAACACAAAGTCTTTAGTGAAAATCATCAGCATTTGAGGGAAAGCAGTAACAGCAGATGCATGGAGCAATCATCTCCTGACACCATGGTGCTCTTTCTGGGATGGTGCTGAGGAGATCAGTTTCTTATCTCTGAGTACTTGAAATAAGCAATGTATGAAAGAAAGGATTCATCTGGGCTCGTGGTTTGCAAAAACATGGTCTATCTGATAGGAAAAGCATGATGGTGGTGGCAGCAGGTGATGGCATGTGCTTCTCACAACTAGGTAGATCAGGAAAGATAGACATTTCAGATGAGATTGGATGGGGCAATAAACCTTAGTGTTTGCCCTTCCAGAGATTATCTTCTTTTAAGAAGCAATACTCAAACAGATACCATAATCCCATTAGCCACACCAGTCCTGGAAAACAATTCAGCAGTACTTTCTGAAGCAAGCTAGGCCTCATAACCCAGAAAAGTGCCCACCAAAGCCTATGAGAACTATGTCCTATCCAAAACACAATAGCACATTCACAAAATACATGGCTGTGTGGTTTTGTTTAGTTTGTTCATTTATTTGTTTGTTGTTTCCTTTTTATTGAGACAGTCTCACTATGTAGATCTGGCTGGCCTGGGATTTATTGTGTAGAGCAAGCCTACATCAAACTCTCAGAGATCCCCCTGCCTCTGCCTCCCAAGGCTGGAATTAAAGATATTATTTATACTTTATCTATAAGGGTGATATTTTTCATCATCATTCAAATTAAAATCAAATAATTCCTAAACTGAAGATTTTATTCAACTGAAACTACATGCGGTACCTGGACAGATGGCTTAGTGGTTAGGTTAAAAAGCATACTACTCTGGCAGGGGAGCCAGACTGGGTTCACAGCACCCATGTCAAGTGGGTTTCAATTGCCTGTAACTACTATTACAGGGGATCCAACACCTTCTGATATCTGAAGGCACCTGCATGCAAGTGGCATATGCACACATAAATGCATGCAGGCACACACATGTACCACATATGAGGCACATGCACACATAAACACATATAGGTAGACATACATACTATGCACCTAGCACACACACAAAACACAACCACAGCTCTGATGAGATGAGGTACTTGGTTAGGTAAACCTCAGATATATAATTCTTATTCACACAGAGTACAGTACAAGAGATTAATTCCACAATCCAGCATAAACAAGGATATGAAGCAAAGAAGAACTCACCCACCTAAAAGTATAATCTGAAAGACAGAAAAACAGAGACTTGTAGGGGGAAAGTAAATTAATCAAAGACATGGAAAGTTCCTAAAAACCTTCTGAGGACTGGAAGCTTACTCTTCAATACCCTTCAAGGATGCTCTAGACTTTAACTAGTTCATCAATTTAAACTTAAGAGGGCATGAGATGACCTAACCACTTAATTAATCAATTAGCACATTCCAGCGGTTAGCCAAAACAGTAGCCCTACTACAGACCTTTACAATACTGGTGTTTCTAGAACTATGTGTGAAAATAGAATTTCTAGTGGTGTACAGATAGTAGTTTTAGAACCTCTATGCTATTCTGTTGCCTGTCTTGAAACAGAATTTTGCTGAATATTGTCTAAAAGTACTATTCAGAAATATTGAGAAAAATATAGGGATAAGAGTAGTGAGGTAATTTCTCTCACAAAATTGAATCTACCTTTACCACAGACCTGCTTTATTTTCACATGTACTGTCTTAAGAACTGGGCTAGAAGAACAATGGGAAGTCAGAGCTCCTGCTTGACTGGTCATTGTGTTCTGCTCTACTCCAGTGTGTACCACGAAGTGTACTTCCTAGACCTTACTTTTCACACGAGGGTCTCTAAAATTGTCCACCTCCACCTTTGTCAACACCTTTAACTTCCCTATAAGCAAGAATAAGTTCTTATTCATCTTCTTCCTCAATACCCATTTTCTACTTCCCATACAGGCTTCTCTGTCATTTCACAATCACCTGATTAATGAAAATTTGTAATCATAGTCTTGCTCTAGAACATACAGGACCTATAATATTATATTGGGAATTGAGGTGGTGATTAGTATTCTGAGAAAAATAAAACTATTTCAAGTTGTTTTCCAGAGTTTTTCCCAGACCAGGGTATGGCTCTCCATTAGCAGATTTCTGATACATGTTCTCTTATTTTCAAGATATATCATCAAAATATTTGAATATATTCAGCATTCTAAATTCCTACTGTATTGGGGGTAAAGAAGATGTAAAAAAATGAACTAAATGGGCTCTAAGAGGAAAAGGAATATTCAGCACTGTGAAGAAAGAGGTAAACATGTTAATTTGACCCTCTGCTATCCATAATGTCACAAAAATTCATCATGAACACACTGATTATAAGCATGGGAATATGAAGATGATATATTTGACTGTAAAGAAGAAAAGTTGGCATGACTTCTGATTTTCTGGCCATAGTCAACTTTAATATTTTTTTTTCAGAATTGCAGCACTGAGAGTAACAGAGTGAAGTTGGAGTATTTTTCTGGTAGCTCATGTTAATTATTTTCTGTGTGTGTGTGTGTGTGTGTGTGTGTGTGTGTGTGTGTGTGTGTGTGTGTGT
>CABHPR010138204.1:20188-31218 GCA_902168415.1 Peromyscus melanophrys
TGTGTGTGTGTGTGTGTGTGTGTGTGTGTGTGTGTGTGTGTGTGTGTTTGCATTTATGTAGGTACCTGTGTGTGGATGTAAATGGACAAAGATTCAGGTGAAGACCCAAGGGTAAGATCAAGGATCATCTATTAGCAGAGTTTTCTTGTCCCAACCACCTGCTCCCAAATAACCAGCAGCCACTTCCCAAATAACTGACTTGGAGACTTAATATATATTATAAATGATTGGCCAATAGCTCAGGCTTGTTGCTACCTAATTCTAACATTTAAATTAACCCATATTTCTTATCCATGCTTTGCTATGTGGCTCATGGCTTGTTGCCTCATTTTCTACATGTCCTACTTCCTTGGTGGCTGGCTGGCATCTCCCCTGACTCCACACTTTTTTTTTCTTATCATTCTCCTATTTTGGTTGTCCTGTCTATAATTCCTATCTGACTACTAGCCAATCAGCTTTTTATTAAACCAATACAAGTGATGAATCTTCACAGGAAGTCTCTGTGTCATGATTTGGGAGCTGGTTGATGGCCCAGAAGAAAGCCTGGTACAAAAGAGCCTAGAGATAAACCCAAACTCATATGGCTAAGTGCTCTCTGATAAACTTTCTCTAAAGTTGAAGCATTTAGACTTCAGCTTATGTATTACAGTGTACAAAAGGATTATTCCACAGCAATCACCTTTCATCATTCTTCCATCTATTTGAATGAGACAGGGTTTCTCATCTAAACCCAGAGCTTACCAATATGGCTGCTCTCATAAGCCAACTTACTCTTGGGATGCCCTCTCTCCACCTTTCAAGACTAGAATTACAACAGGCCACCACAACTACCCAGCATTAACTGAGTTTTGAGAATCTGAACTCTGGTCCTCATGCTTATGCAGCAAGCACTTTAACCACCAAGCCTTCTCACCAGGCCCTCAGTATCTTAAAATCACAGAGAAGCAGTATGCAGATGTTGACCCCCCCAGAAATCAACAGTCTTTTAGCACAATCACTTAGCTATCACTGAGCTACCTTTTGCCATTACACATGTCATAAAAATTGTAATCAAATGAAGATAACATGTAATAGGCACAGTGTAAAATTCAAAATGTTAAATACTTTATTTTAACATAGTATCCATGTATAGTTATCAATATGATTGCACTATTTTGTCACTAATATAAATCTCCAATGTGGAACCACAGGAAGAAAATTTGGTTATAAAGTGTTACATTGCTTGACTTATGAATATTTATTTACTTATTCATTCATTTATGGCATAGCAATTCCAAGTTTCATCTCTGCTCATGAAATCAAGTTCACCTTCTTGGTTTTCAGAAATCAAATTGAGACTTCACTTGGCCATGATGTGCCTCTTCTTTGCCCTTCAAAAAAAGACATTCTGAGTATTTGTCCTGGTGTTTGTAACTTCTTTACTATAACAAGAAACACTAATTCTGGAATATCAAAAGGCAGTGAAATCATGGGAAACTAGTAGATTTTTATAAAATGAATGAAGACCTGCTGTATAAAATGACTATGGATTGGAGGGTTTGGAGATATGGTAGTCACTACAGAGAATGGAGGGATGATATATAAAATGAATAGCTCCTCTCTACTGAGTTCAGCAGGAAAGAATTGTAGGGAGAACAAGCCAGGAGTCAAAAAAACAAGTTTCAGCTACATTTACCTATAAAGGAAAAGGTCATTCCTCTCTAGAGGTATCAGCACCCCACAGGACAACCTCCATACTGGCATGCTAAAGAGTTGCTTATTTGGTTCTTTATGACTCTGAGTCTGAAATCACAGCATTGTTCTATCATAACCACTCTGCTTGAGTTTGGTCTGCTTTCCTTTATTCTAAGTGGCAGGAACTTTGAGGGATTATTACCAACCTATTTGTGTCTAAATCACAGCTTCTATTCTTTAAAATTAGCCACCTTTTCCTCCCCCTTGCCTGACGTGTTCACTGTTGTCATGCTATATGGCTTGAAGCATAGCATTTGATCACAGATAGGCGGTTGTTACCTAGTTTGAGCTCAGCAAGAGAGCAGTTGGGAGACTAGAAGACAGAAAGCTTCTATATATACATACCTAGGCAGAAATGATGGGGAATGGGAGAATTGAGATAAAGAACATGCCAAGTAAATTGCAGCCATTAGGTTAAAACTTTCTGAGTAGAGTACAGTTAAATGGAAATGTTCTGTAGACATAAATTCCAACTTACAGAATACCAGAAACTTTAAGTGAGTGGGTAGACTCTGTCTAGATCTTCCTGTGGCTCCTTTGTAGCACTCTGACCCATTGGTGTGTCTACTGCCAGCCCTTGAAAACAAAGAAATGTAATTAATTATACTGCCATTATTCTGAGATAATTGAATTCTTGCCCTAATAAGTCCTTTGAATTTTGCTTTGAAATCTACAGCACAAACCTTAAATATGCCATTTCCCTTTTGTCCTCACCAGGCTAACCAAACAATTTGTTGAAATTACAAATATAAAAGAACTTTCCTCCCAAGCAAGATGAATTCTGACTTTCTATTACCCTAGATATTTTGCTGGATTTTTAGAATTCATTATAATGGCTAAGTCTAATATAACCCATTATACTCTGAAGACTATAAACATTTAGACTTCAACTTACGTATTCCAGTGTAGAATCATTTTGTTTAATCATGTCATGCCATCAATAAATGTAATCCAAAATATCTAATACAAAGATGTTTAGGTTTTACAAAAGAGAAATTACATCAGAATCTAAGCTTTGGATCCATTCTTAATTGATCAAGTGGCATGTGTAAAGTCTGTTTTGAAATAGTGAAATGTCATTAAATTCATTTGTTATGAATTCATCTTGTCCTCTCTTTTTAGATTCAATAGTCCAACAAATAGCTTTGAGAAATAGCTAAAATACAGTATATTTTATATATTTTTGAAAAATTGTTCCATAGAAAGACAACAAAGAGAAGATGTTAAGAGAAAGATAATATACTATTTGGGGAAGGTCCATGATTACCTTATTTCTTTTTTTATGTACTTTGAAATATACAAAATCACTATGGGCTGTATACATAACTGAGGAAAATTGCCACTTTTTCAACATTTACAAATGCATTTATTTCAGGGCACTATTTGATTAAATGTGCATGAAATCAAATTTTAAAGGTAAGATTCACCTTCCACGAATACTCTGTTGAGGATAAGTTTCCTAAACTAAGCACTGAAGCAGTGTTGCATGGGCTGTTGATGCTGATGATATCAGCAATGCTGTTGGCCTAGTTATAAACAAAAGATAATAAACAGGAACTAGAATGAAGATGATATGTGGCCTTGCTACAATGGCATTTTATGCTGCATTGTTATCATGTAAGTTCCAGTTAAAGCTGTCTTTCTAGATTAAAAGCAATAAACCAATAGCTTTGACACATAAGATATTTCTCTGTATTCTACACTGAAGTTCACCATGGGCTCTTAGATGAAAATGGTCCCTTACAATTAAAATATTTGTTAAGGTCTAGGCCCAGGATGTGGCTCCTCACTTCTTCTTTTTTTAATTAAGAATTTTTATATTCATTTTACATACCAACCACAGATCTCCCTCTCTTCCCTCCTCCTACCCCCCAGCCTTCCCTCCAACCCACCCCCATTCCCTCCTCAGACCTCTCATGGGGAGTCAGTGTAGCCTGGTACATTCAGTTGAGACAGGTCCAAGCCCCTCCCCCTGCATCAAGGCTGTGCAAGGTATCCCCCAATAGGGAGTGGGCTCCAAAAAGTTCCATCATGCAGTGTGTGATTCCTTGTAGAAGTTGGTCTTAATCTTATTTTCACATTGTTTAGCAAAAAGGAAAAACAAACAAACAAATAAAAAGCAATGAATTCTTTTGACAGAGAAGCACACCATGAAGATTGCTTTAGAGGATATGTTAACATAGACTGGATCCTGGAAGATGAGAGGACACCTCTTCATACATCAGAAAGTCTCGATGAGAGGCAAAGCAAGGGAAGAGAGAACATTCTAGAGAAAGACAAAAAAGTAATGAACAGATGGTGGGCTGTTGTGGAACACTATTTTAAGATGTGTCACATTTGCTTATGCTGTGGAACATTTGTTTAACGATGCAAGGATGTGTTGCATTCTTTTATGTTGCATTTGTTTAACTCTGTAAAGCTGTGTTGCTTTGCCTGTCTAAAACACCTAATTGGTCTAATAAAGAGCCAAATAGCTAGGTGGGAGAGAGAAATGGGCAGGGCTGCCAGGCAGAGAGGATAAATAGAAGAGATCAAGTATCAAAAGGAGAGGAGGAAGCCAGGGGCCAGCCACCTAGCCACACAGTCAGACATGGAGTAAGAAGTAAAGAAAGGTATGTAGAATAGAGAAAGGTAGAAGCCCAGAGGCAAAAGGTAGATGGAATAATTTAAGAAAAGCTTGCTAGAGACAAACCAAGCTAAGGCCAGGTATTCATGAGTAAGAATAAGCCTCCCTGTATTTATTTGGGTGCTGGGTGGTGGGCTCCCAAAGAATAAAAAAATCTGTTCATATCAATAGCTGTGGAGTGTGGATGTCAACAAAGAGTACTGACTGATCCAGAGAAAGAAAATTTCAAGTCACTGATGGACTAGGCTCCATATTTTATTATGATAACTAGTATAGAAAGAGGATTGAGAGGCTGGGAAAAGAATGGCAGAACAAAGCTAATAGAAAAAATATGTATTAAATTTAAAAATCACCTTGAGTTTCAATTCAATATTCTTCCTATAGAATATATTTCTAAACTGAAAGACCATACTAATTGAAAACTGTGTAAGAAATATTTCCTATATTTTATATTTTCTCTAACTTCTAGGATGAGTTCAGTGGAGTTACATCCAAATGATGCTAGAATTTTCTTTCATTGCAGTACTAATTTTCTCTAGCCATGAGTTTTGGAAGTATGTCACAGAAAAACTGATTCAGGCAAAATCTTCCATTCTTTTTCTCTGTCCCTTTCTTTCTCTCTTTTGAATTCTGTTCTCTTGAAATTCAAGAATGGGTCTATACACAAAACAATCACAAGCATCATCTTTTAAATTTCTATTACATTTTACTTATTGTCTTTGTGTGCCTGAGTGTGTGTGTGTGTGTGTGTGTGTGTGTGTGTGTGTGTGTGTGTGTCCACATGCCACATATGTGTGTGGAGGTCAAAGGACAGTTCATCTCATGAAAATGACAGTGGATTTTGCTTCTGTTTCTACACAACTTTCAGTCATCAGGTCACAAGAAGAGCTTCTGGGTTGGTATTGAATAAACTGCTGATGCTTGGAGACAAAGATGAGGTTATGCTTCTCATGCACATAGTTTAATTTAGGAAGGACCACACATACTTTCAACCTGTAGATCCCACTGACTGAACTTGGCAGCGGGTGCAGATATCCACTGAGCCATTTCACCAGCCCCAAAGTCGAGTCTTGAAGATGTATTTGTAGGCCCATACTCGTATAAGAATTATTCATGACAGTTAAAATATGATAGCAATATTTGTATCTTCCATGAGTGAATTAATATGTAAATGTGGCTTTGGTGGTTTGAATGAGGATGTCCTCCATAGGCTCATATGTTTAAAGGCTTGGTCAAAAGTTAGTGGAACTGTTTAGAAATGATTAGGAGGTGTGGCCTTGTTGGAGGAGATACGTTGCTGGGAGTGGACTTTGGGGTTTCAAAAGCCCACACCAGGCCCAGCGTCTCTCTTCCTCTGCCTGCTGCCTGCAGATCAGGATAAAAAGCTCTCATCCCCTTTTCCAGAACCATGCCTCGCTGCATGCCACCACATTCCCCACAATGATGATTATAGGTTAACCCTCTGAAATTGTAATTAAGACCTCAGTTAAACAATTTCCTTTATAAGCTACCTTGGTCATGGTGTATCTTCACAGCAATAAAACACTAGAACAGTGGCCTATTCATAAGGTGGAATATTAAGGCCTAATGTAAAGAAAATTTCATCACATACTAAAGCACAGAAAAAACCTTAGTGATATTGTGGTGAGTGAAATGGACACTCACTAAAAGACAAATACTGCCTGATTCCACCTCTATATTGTTCTAGGGACAACCAAAGTAATGGGTACATCAAGGAGAGTGAGAGTGTCTGGGACTTGAGGGAGGAGAATGTGAACTTGTCATTCAGTGGGCAAAGAACTTCAGTTTTTCAAATGAAAGGAGACAAGGAGATGGTTGGCAGTATTGTGAATGTGCTTAAAATCAGAGAACTACACACTTTAAACGGTTAAGATGGAAAGTTGAATGTGTGTATTTTACCACAATAAACATGGGGGTTGGTAGTAATAACTGTTACTTACAGGAAAATGAACCTTCAGTTGTAATAAAGACGAATCTGATATCCAGGAAATATTTCTATATGTGGTTGAGATGAACATCCGATGTAAAAAAAAAATCTAGAGAATATTGAATGCGCAAGCCTATTTCAAGGAATCCTGGTCCTAACCATTATGGAATTAGGAGGAAAAAGAATGGAGGAACAAACTCACAGAACACAAATGAAAGCCAAGAGTCAAAAACCAAGAATGTCAGAGAGAATAGAGCAGAGACAGCGCTGCATCCAGCCAGTCTGGTGATGCTGGAAACTCTCAGCAATGATGGAGTGCCAGGCTCAGATGTGTCTGCTGCTTCTAAGAGGACACCTGTGGCTACTTGGATGCGTCTAGGAATCTGTACACAGGATCTAATAACAAAAAGTGTGTTGATGGGCATAAACAATGCATTGCAGGGGCTCTGTCAAAAGAAAACATCCAAAGCTGGGGGTGGAGGGTGGGGGTGACGGGTGCAGATAAATAGGAAAGTCATTAAGGAGAGTTGGAATTGCATAAATCATAAGAGAAAGGCAACTGTGATCAGAAAAAAAAATAGGCAGAGCATAATTGCATATTTGATAGAAAGACAAGCACCATATGCTTTGGCTTGAGGATGGAGAGCTGAGAATCACTACACGAGCCTGGACACATTCCTTCCCCTCCTTTGCTTCTGTATAAAAGAATGAGCATAATTATATCGTCTACAACAGGCAGTTGTGTTGCCCCGATCAGAACATTGGTACAAGGCATTGAGAACACAGATGAAAAGCTCTGTAGCGGCACAATTTAGAATATCTGGGAAAGGATATGTGGTTCCCCAGCTGCAGCCACAAACAAACCCTGATCCCAGCACCGAGCTGAGGTCAGTGATGGATTTATACACAAAGGAGGGTTTTGGCAGTGGCAGGAGCTGCATGAATCAAAGTTGGGAAAGAAAATAACTGTCAGCTGCTTGCAAGGCCCATTGTGAAAGGGAATCAATATTTGACAAACATTTTGTGAAATAGAACAATTAGAAAGGCAAAACATTTCAAAATGTTTCACAGGGGCCAGGCTTACAGCAGGAAGCAAATGTTCAAGGAAATGGTGTTTCTAAAGAAACCTGCCTTGCCACAACATTTTGGCCCTAGAGACAGTGGTACTCTATTACTGAGGACCCAAAATCTGCTGTGGAATGATCAAAACTTATGATTGGATTGCCTAAATCTATAAATACCATAAGGGGAAGCATTCCATACCCAGCAGACATGTTTCCAGGGTTATCATCCAGTAACAAGGGATTTTGTTGTTGTTTATGTCTGTTGCTGTCTTCCCTACATTTATATCTGTGCACCAGATGTGTGCCTGGTGCCTACAGAGACCCAAAGAGGTGTCATATCCCCTATAACTGTAGTTGCAGATGATTGTGAGTCAGCATGTAGGTGCTAGAAATTAAGCCTAGGTCCTTTGGAAAAGCTTCCAGTACTCTTAACTGCTGAGTCATCCTTCCAGCCCCATTGATATCAAGTTTAAGTAAGTGCTTCTAATCAGTGTGAAGCATCCATAAGTAGAAGGACAATGGTGATGGGAGGGCCTGATAGACAGCAAGAATACAAACAACCTTCTAATTGACTGAAAAATAAAGATAATTCTATTTTGGAAGATTATCAGATGTTTAATGAATCCTCATCCCATTCCACAGTGTTTCTTCCATCTTATAAGAGATGCTGTGTACATACCAAGAAACAATCATATAGTAAGGATGTTAGGCTTGCAAATCCTAGTTTCTTCCTTACCTACTGAACTCTTGATTTGGAATATGAAAGGTAGCCATGACATAACACGCTAAAAACTCAATGTTCATCCACACCACAGATATGGCAGTTTCAGCTTGGCTCACCAGAGTTCTGAACTTCACTCTACAGTCAGAACCTAGCTCTGGTCCTCAATTGTCTAAGCATAACAACTGAATGTCAACAGTAGCTCTGCACTTTTCTTTATAGCTTGCCTCACTCCTACCAGACGGATCACCCATTCATACAACATATCCCATTTTAACTCTGCCTTGTCAATGTGGATGTGAATTCACTCTTGTTTGCCTCCTTCCTATATTCCTTTGTTAAATGTAAGGCTAATGAATGCAAGATCTTGTGTGTGAGCCTGAGCACTGCACAGCATCTGACACTTGGTAGACAAGCACAGAAAATAACTTCGGTCAAATAAATCTTCCAGGTCATTGAGAGGCTTTGGCTTTTATCTTAGACTTACAGCTAAATCTTTGAACAATGGACAATTTATATCCCCAAGTTATTAAGAAAAGTTACTAGATTTGTCTTCATAGAATTTACTATGAAGTAGATTAGCCTCATACTTCACCGCCTCCAGCTAACAAAGACAGAGGTTAGCAGATATTCAATGGAAACTGTTGTCATATGACCCTCTCTTGTGAGGATCAAGATGTTGATTGGGGCAAGCATAAAATATGGTCTCATCATGGTCTCATGACTATGCTTCCTTTATGTTTTTTTTTTTTTTCAAAAGACTCTCGGAGCCTGAAGAAGAAAATGTACAATGCTTGTAAGTGGAAAGGAATAACACACCTAGGGAAGGTGAATATAAACCAGAGGCAGGTTTTTGTAGAGACAGGATGGTAAGAACACAAGACCATTGCCTATAGAGAGCTTTCAATGAGAGGCTGAGGCTTTGGCACAGGAGATAAAGTTCTGAAGAGTCTTCAGTAGCATATCAGTGTATATCAGCAGCAACCACACAGCAGCAACTTACATCATCTCTGTTGTGATAGGCAAGGTAGACTGGTCTGGTTCATAGGCTCCCTGCATTAATATATCTATCAGCTTCCTTCCCCACAACAGAAGTGTGAGAGAAATCAACTCACAAAGGCACATATTTTCAAGTTCATGCGACATTTGTCCTCAGGGAACAAAAAGAAGCTAAAATCTGAAACTAACTCATCAAGCTAATCATCAAGCATGTCATGAATCTGACTTAGCAGCAGGAAGGTAAAACCAATCAGGCTGTAGTTTACCAAGATTTGTTACTTACTCTATTGATTACATAAGTATAAGAACCTTAGGTCTATCGGCAAGGATAGTTAAGAATACACATAGACAAAAGATAGATAGATAGATAGATAGATAGATAGATAGATAGATAGATAGATAGATAGATAGATGATAGATGATCAATAGCATTTCCACATATATACACACTTTACTATATATTTATACATTATAGTATAAATAGTAGAAGGGCATTGAAGAACCTCATAAGCCAGCAATACCCAGGGTATGGTCTTGGCTAGAAAGAACTCACTGTTCATCCAGTAAGTTGGCCAAGAAAATTATTGACTTTTTGAGGAACATTATCTGAGAATGGTTATCTCCAGGGCTGAAAGTGTCCTGACACTACAGGAACAGATTGATGAGTTTGAAAAAACAATAGTATGCTCGTCTGCATTGACCTCTTCCCCACAGAGCAGTCAAATGTTATAGAAACTTCAAAACTAGCTCAACCAGAGAGTATATTGTTGCATTTTGGTGAGACTACATTGTATTAGCACTGTCATAATTTTATGTTAATTGCTACAACACTGGGTGATTAAAAATCAATTAGACTCTTTTGCGTGATACTTATGAACCAGGTGAGACTAATTAGGGCTTAAGAAAGCCAGTCTGTCTTTACCATTCTTGGCAAGCTCCAGGCAAAAGTTATTCTTTGCTTCCCCAACAAGACATAAGGCCAAATTTCATTCCCTGGGTGAGGTATAGGCTACATGTAAAACCAAGTTCAGAAAGTTAAGCAAAGACGAGTGCCTTTGCTATTTGCAAAAGCCCTGATATAGTTTTTTACCAATGAGAGTTAGATTTAATGTATTTAAACTCTATTCTATTTAAAATAAATAAACCTTACGAGGATTTTGGTGAATGATATTTTCTCAAATAAAAGGGTAACTTAGATGATTTTGTTGCTCATCATTGTTAGGCTCTGATGGATCATGCTGAAATTACCCATTGCCTCTCATTGTCACAGATAACCACAGTGATTCCACAAGTCACATCTTCAGAAGCCAAGGGAGAAGTGGGGAAAATAGATGTGTTTACACTCTCTTTCCAAGGAAGGAAAATAACCCACAGAAGCCTTAATTTTCCCTATGATATTAGTGAAAATTAATCACATTTCTCTGTAGACCACAGATTCTTAAAATGTAGGTCATGACTCTACAGGGAGTCAAACAACTGAATGTGGGAGTTAAAAAAAATGACAGAGTAAAAGGTTTCTGAATATACAATTACTGCAAATCGACTGAAAATAAAATGTGTAATGAATCTAAGGTGTTTCTGGCAGCAGTCACCCATGCTGCATCATGCAGAGTTGGTTTTTAATGCACATGTATGCTTCACACTGCGATTGTAATCATAGTACTCATTGCCCATGAACTCCACCTGAAGCACTTTGGTTCAAATTGAAGACTGTTTCATGATAAAAGTTGCAGTGTTTTTACCGTATATGTGATGGTTTTAAGCTCATAGAAATGCAATGGTTCTGCAGTCATTTTTCAACATCTAAACATCAAATCAGTGTGCCTTTTGATTGTACTTTGCTAGAATGTTTAAATTTAACCATTGATGTTTGACTTACTAGTCTCAGTTTCACACACACACACACACACACACACACACACACACACACACACACAC
>CABHPR010138204.1:31228-46459 GCA_902168415.1 Peromyscus melanophrys
CACACACACACACACACACACACACACACACACACACACACACACACATCATTTAATAATTAATGAATTTTGGCTTGAGATTAGGACAGAATTTCTAAAAATTTCTGAAATGATCCTAACTATACCTCTGCTATTTTATACTGTGTATTTATGCAAAACAGTATTCTAAGCACTGACTATTACAAAGTCAAAACACATATTAACTATGAAAAATGGTGAAGATGCTCTATGTCCTGAAGTATAAGATATTCAGAAAAGATATAATTCCTATACAAAATAATAGACATATTCCATTAGTATGGAAATTTGCTTCCATCTTTAACAAAGGATAAAATTATATATGTGTATGTATAAAAGAATTGTACTAACAAATTTTTTATGATTTATTATGAGGAAATCCTTTATTTGTGTGATTATTCTATATGCCAATACGCCCAGAATAATGTAAAACCTTTTCATGTGAAAGAGGATTCAAGCAGCAAAAGTTTAAGAAGCTCTGTGTAAACAAATCACTGGCAAAGAATAATTTGATTTCCATGACTGATTTATGAATCACATCTCATTCCCTGTGGCTTGCCATCTTGTTGCTAGAAAGAGAGATAATAGCATACTGGGTTCTTCTGTAGGGAAGCAATATCTTTCTAATGAGCAAGAAAATGTTGTTCACCAGAGATGAGTGAAAAGAAGACAAAGAACCTCTGTATACAGATTTGTTGTCAACAGTTGTGTATGTCAAGAGTTGCACTGTCATCCTTGGTAAACGTTAGGTTTTTGTGGTACTTAAAGCAAAATGCATCTCTGGAGCTTTGAGGGGAAGTTGCCAGTAAACATTTCTAGGACTGCTGAGCTGGGAATGTACAGCATTGGTCAAACACACAGCAATGTGTTTAGAAAGACTGGATAATGAAACTTCCCAAGGAAATCTCAAGGATCACACTTATAGAATATAGAGAGTTGGTTTCATGAGGATAAAAAAAACTGTTTTATTGAAGACACCATTAAGAAGCTACAAGATATTCATGAGACAAGGTTCTTTCAATAGAGAAGAGAAGACACGAGAAAATCTAAACACTGTCGTATCCTGAACATATCAGGGTGGAGAGAGAAGAGCCAAGTCCCAAATTTCAAATGAAAATAATTGGAGATATGTTATTCCTAGACCATAAGGTGGTGGCCCATGCCTTTAATCCCAGCACTCAGGAGACAGAGGCAGGCGGATCTCTATGAGTTCAAGGCCAGCCTGGTCTACAGAGCAAGTTCCAGGACAGCCAAGGCTACACAGAGAAACCCTGTCTTAAAAAAAAAAAAGGAAAACAACAAAAAGAAGTCACTTCTATGCCCTCATTGTACCACCACATCAGTGGTTAAGAGAGTTCTAAGCTGGAGACAATGGTGGAGAAGAAGAAACCAAAGCTCCAGTCTTGATTTCCCATTGTTCTTCATTTATGGCTACATTACCCATTCCTTAGTTGGTATCACTACACACAAAATGGCTTGAGTTGATGGGCATCTATTTGTGACCTACACAAAGAGCTGAACCCTAAACTTGACTGAAAACGAACATTTTTGAGTTAAGATGACTTTATTGCTCTACTCTGAAAAATTGTTGAGAGGTCAAATCCAGCAATGTTCAATGCAGATTACACAACACACTGAGCCCAGCAACTGAGATATGGATTTTCCTGGTTGACAGTACAAACGAAACCATCTTACTTCAGAGAATTGCTGCTCATGGAAATTTGTATCCAACAGTCCCATCCCTTTCAGAATCTCTGAGGGAGTTGAGGTTACACCACAGAAGAGATACTATGCTTGTCTCTTTTCCTTGGGAGATCACAAACCAATCCTAAAACACAAACCAGGTCCCTGACCCTCTCCAGAAGAGCCACACTGAGTTTGGAAAGATATCTGAGATTCTTATCCTTATTGTTGCTGTTATGTCATCAATAGCTGAGTCTACTTGCAAAATCTTAGTGATAACTTTATCTTTAGTTGAAATTACTGAAGCCCCACTTTGAGCAATGACAAAATAGGGCTTCTCATGATCTTCTTCAGTTTCTGCTAAGAGGAAAGGTCAAACTCAAAGGATCTCAGGTGGGTCATATTGCTTTGCTAGTCACATAACTGATCCTGAAGGATGCATTAATAGTAAGCCAGCTAATATTTCCTCCTACATAGAAGAAAGTTTAGTAGGGCAAGCCTAGCTGTGACATGCCTTACCTGGGATAGAAATATTTGTTGGGATACTAGAATTGTTGGAATGCAATGAACTGTAATGAAGATTGAAACCTGCATCAATATATCAAGAGTGCCTGGGAAGCAATCAGGTATTTTTTTGCCTTCTGAGTATGACATCTAGAAAGAAGAGCACCTTGCAGCAATATTCCCTGTGATCTTTCCCACCATCCTTTAAGATCAAAGATGCTTTTTTGTATTATCAAATGGATTTGATAATATCAGTAGCATGTGAAACTTACATTGCAAGCTGGTTTCTCCAAAATCAAAGGAAAAGGACTAAGACTATAGCATGAATCAAAGGTAAAATATATGAAATCTGGCAAACCCACTTTTAAAGTCTAGTGTGATTTTGCTATTAGCTGTTGAACCACAAGTAAACCAATGAGACTCCTCTTTACCTGGAACACAGTGAAAACTAGGATTTGTCTCAAAATGCAGAGAGAAAATAACTGTTAGCTCACTGCATTCCACACTTTTGTGGGTAATTTATCTTTGTAATTAGATTAACTTCTAGAATTTACTGCTTCTCAGAACTTTGTCTACAATAATAAATAGCTCTTCCTAAATGATAGAAAAACAGAAAAATGGAGCAACTTGAATGCCATCCATACATCATTTAAAGGAAAATAACATAACATCTAGGAATTACTTGGAACACTTAAAGTAATACTAGTGAAGGCAAGAGAAGAATCCAGGGCTTCTAGATTATTTATTTTTATTTTTATTATATTTTGTTGTGTGTGTGTGTGTGTGTGTGTGTGTGTGTGTGTGTGTGAAGTTCTTTCATATGTCCAGGGTTGGCCTCAAACTCACTATTTCACCAAAGATGACCTTGAACTTTTGATCCTCTGCCTGTACCTCCCAAGTGCTGGAGTTGCAGGCTGCAGCACCACAGTGGCTTCTGTTCAGTGCTGGGAACTAAACTCAGGGGTTCATGCGTACTAAGCAAGCATCCTGTCAACGGAGCTGTATCCAGATCCCAGCTGAGCCGTGTATGCACAAACACAAGCAAGGCTTTAGCTTACACGCAGGTCCTCAGGTCCTCAGGGTTAAGTAAGGAGGAAATGAGGTTGCTCTCTGAAGAAAAGGAAAGGAGGCTTTATCGATGTGCTGGAGTGAGCTTACAGGTAATCATCTTGTGGGAAGACTAACGCACTTGAGAGCCTGAGAATGGGATAGAAAACACATCCCGTGCTTTTATCACAATAACCAGCTAAGGGCCTCGGAGTTTATTGCCCTTCTCTCCATTGCAGTGTGATCAGAAAAATCTAGTATGATTACTCAGGTAAAAACCTTGTGCTTTCTCCACAGCAGAGCAAGCATGCCCGAACTCCGTCATCACTGTTATTTGTTTCAAAAGCATAAACTGTTCTATCTTGAAAACGCACCACGAGCAACAGCTAATTGCCAATCATGTATTTTCTGTTGTGTTTGCACAAAAACCCAAAGGAAACTGATTTGATTGTTGGTAGATAACTGGCAAGCAGATAATCCGACCAAGCTTTAAAGAAAAAAAACTGTCTCAGAAACAACCAGTAGAAGTCAGATGTTAGAAAACAAAATCTCAGGCTGCAGAAACGGCTCAGAAGCTAACAGTACACAGCATCCTTGTGGGGGACCCAAGTCAGGCTCCCAGCACACGTCTCGAGTGGCTCACAACTGCCTATACCTTCAGCTCTAGGAAATCTGATTCTCCCTCCTGGCTTCTGAGTGTCCTGCACTCATGCACACATGCATACACACACACACACACGCACACACACACACACACACACACAGAGACACACACACAATTGAAAATAATAAACAATAAATTTTATAAAAACCACAACCAACCATTCCTACTTCCCACTGTGACAGTCTTCTTCCAGCCTCCACTGCCATGAGGAAGCTCAGTCTTGCGTTGTCACCTTCATGAAGCCTCCCTTCAGGGACAGCCATGTAGTCACCAAATCCACATGATCACACTGGCAGCCATCTGGATGCAGAGATACAAATGAAGGCATCCACCATTAGCTGTCTTTTTCCTAACTGCTCTCCCTGTCTCTGAACTCTTACCGCTACCCTCCTCCTGACAAGGCATGTTAACGGGTACATATGAAGAAGAGTCTGGCAAGTAGGGTCCCCTTGAAAGTTCCCAGAAAGAAAAGGGCAAGAGAAGACTGCCAAGTGCTCTGTTTGTTTCTACTTGGGAGTTTCTTGCGAGCAGAATCAGAGACAGAAAAAGCCCAACCATTCACAGCCAACCAGGCGCATAAGAGTGTAATGCCATAACTAGCCTCCTACGAGGCCAGAGTCAAACCTTTATACCTGCCCTTAAAATACCTGGTAGGTCTGTGGGCTCTCAAGTTGTGTTGGAAATCATAAGCCCCAAGGAATTCAGCCAGCCAGCTTCCCCATGGTTTAAGAAAGAGGAAGGCATCAAATGATGTAATGATTTTCAGTCTCTCTTCAAGCAGGCACGTGCTCTATGTCTTCAGGGAAGTTGATGAGGCCCTGAAGGGGGATGTACCTTACAGATTCCAGGTATACTTTCCTTGTAATCAACCACTGCCTGTAGCTGGTGAATAATTTAATTAAATGGAGTTTTAAATCAAAGACATAAGAGTTTAATTAGGAACTATTCTTGTCCTACTGAAGTTAACAAGGCAACTGTGCTGACTTGCTCCCCTCTCAGGATTTTGACAAACTCACAAGGACAAGGGATTCAGAGAAACAAATGTTGAACTAAAGGTGTGTAGGAAAACACAGTTACTGATAGCGGAGACCCTGTCGGGGCTCTCTACGGCAGCCATGAGGGTGGGTTAGCTGGAGAGTTCAGCAGAAGGTGTCAGAATTCCGGAGAGAGACAGAATTGCCCAGACAATCAATCAAGAAGTTGCAGGTCTGGTGCCACCATGGCGCCAGTTAGTTTTAATATTCTGCTTACCCCTTTACATACCCTTTTCCTACGTCTAAATGTGATCAGTAAAATCTGAACTGGTAACTCACAAGACATAATTGTGTAAAAAGTTGATTTATACAACTTCTACCCCCAGTTTTACTTTGACGGGTATTGTTTGCTAGGTTGAACTCCAGGGAACATGTTCATGTCTTGTTTCTGTCTCTGTCTCTGTCTGTCTGTCTCTCTCTTTCTCTCTCTCTCTCCCTCCCTCCCTCTTTCCTTGTCTCCCTCTTCCCACCACTGAGCCACACCCCTAACCACCAGCATCTTCATTTTAAACAGGTATTCCATGTAGTTTAATGAATTTGAAGAGGTTTTTGTTTTTTTTTTAAATTAGCGTGTGTGTGTGTGTGTGTGTGTGTGTGTGTGTGTGTGTGTGTGTGTACATGGAGGTCAGAGAAAAACTTGTGGAGTCCTTCTCTCCTTCCACAATGTGGGCCCCTGTGTTTGAACTCAAACTGTGAAGGTTGGCTGCAAGCACCTTGAGTCACTGAACCACCTCTGCTTCTGCTCCCTTAGCTCTCTACCCTCGTTATTACGACTCCCTGTTCTATGTACCTCTGTGGTGATACATTGTGTACCATCTAAGATTTGAACAACGCTCCTCAGTTTGCCTAATGCCTAATTTTCAAATCCTTCTTTCAAGGGCCCTCCTGATAAACTAGGAGTTAATAAACTGAAAGGACACTGTGGTAAAAGGATACACAGAGAAGGCAGGCCTGCTGTGGTTTAACCTAAACAGGAGGGAATATTTTAACCAAATCATCCCAAATTCTGGGGAAGCCAACTCATTCTGGGTATTCTTAAAAATCTCTCTAGAAAGTTCTTGAAATTTTCACTTTAAAGTTGGGGTGACTAGAATAAATGTCTGATTGCCTGACTACGTCCACAACTTAGTGAGAGGAAAATCTTTGGCTCAAGATATCGGAAGTTTGGTAATCTGACTCTATTACTTTGGGCCTGAGGCAGTGCTGAACTTCACAGTGATGAGAGAGTGTGGAAGAGAAAACTGTCACCCCCAGCTGGACAAAAGCAGAGAGAGGAAGGTACCATGGCCACTATTGCCTTCAAAAACATGTCACCAGAGAAAATCTCACATTAAACTCACCTCCTAAAGTCTCTACCATCTCCTCAAATAGTACACCAGCTGGGGCCCCAGGCTTCAGCACACACACACACACACACACACACACACACACACACACTGACAAACCTTGTGTTTCTCTGGGTGTCTATTAGTTATGTGTCTCTAATATTAATACATGGAGTTAATTTTTTATTGTAACATTGCCTGCATATTTTTAACATAATTTTTATTGATTCTTTGGGAATTTCACATCATATACCCCAATCCTGCTCATTTCCCAATCCTTCCCTACCCACTCCTCACCCCTGTAGCATCCTCTGTAAAAGAAAACTTAAAAACAAAACAAAACAAAACAAACAAACAAACAACAAAACCCCACTTCATTCCTCCATCTTTCCTGCCTCCTCTTCATTTAACTTGGGGACATTGGGAGCCACGGTGCGTCACACAGTGTACACTTCTGTCCACTCAGCTTTACTTGGAAATGTTCATTTCAATGGGTGGTTGGACTGGTTCAAGGCCCCTGGCTTCTGACACACCATCATCACTGGATCCTCATCTAAACTCCTCTCAGTTATCCTGCTGTTGCCCCGAGTCATGGAGCTCCTGTGGCTATGGTTGTGCACATCCATTAGCACACTCCAGCAGGTCATAGATGGGGTAGATGTTAGGGTGGGCCAAAGCCCTAGATGTGGGTCTGGGAGGTAGTTGATTTGGTCAGTCTGAACCACTGGGACTGCCCCCTCATAGGAGGGGTGGAACCAGCTCTTCTATACTCACACAATCAGGACCAGCTCTCCCATGCCCATGCCCATGGTGAGGGGTGGGCCCAGCTCTTCTGCTGCAGTGGCCAGTGAGGGGTAGGGCCAGCTCTCTCAGGGCTAGTGAAAGGTGGTGCTGGCTCAGCACAGCTCTCAGACATGGTTCCTATGGCATCCTACGGTAACATGAGCAAAGGACATCAACACAGACCCAGTTACAGAAGTACTGTGGACCTAGACACGGACCTTGGCAGAAGGTCAGGTCTGGACATCACCATGGCCCTGGTGGCAGCATAAGCCACCCAAATCAGTATGGCCCAAGTGACAGCATGGCTCTTGGACACCAACATGAACACAGGTGGCTGTTCATACCCCAGACCTCTGCTCAGTGGTACCTGAAGCCATGGACATCAACACAGACCCTGGCTGCTATAGGACCACTGACCTAGACATTGCCCTTAGCAGCAGCTCAGGCCCGGATATTGGCCACTCAAATCGGCATGGCCCCAATGGCCGTATGGCCCTTGCACACCAACGTGGCCACTGGTGGCACCTCAGACCTCAGGCATCCATGTGGCCCTTGGTGGCAACATGGGCCATGGACATCAACCCAGACCCCAGCTGCAGCAGGACCATGGACCCAGACATGACCCTCAATAGCAGGCCAGCTTGGACGTCACCATGGCCCCAGGTGGTAGCACAAGCCACTCAGATCAGTATGGCACAGCTGCAGCATTGCTCTCAGACACCAGCATGGCCTCAGGTGGTGGGCCATACCCCAAGCATCTGCATGAACTTCAGCGGTAACAGGAGTAATGGACATCAACATAGACCCTGGCTGCAGCAGGGCCATGGACCCAGACATGTCCCTCAGCTTCTGCTCAGGCCCAGACGTCACCATGGCACCAGGTGACAGAACAGGCCACGCAGATTGGCATGGCCCCTGGGGCAGCATAGCCCTAGGACAACATTGTTACAGATAGTGGACCAGACCCTGGGCATCCGTGTGGTCTTAGGTGGCAACAGGGGCCATAGTTGTCAGCACAGACCCTGTCTAGGGTAGAATTTTGGACCCAGACATGGCCCTTAGCAGCAGCCTGGGCCAGGACAAGCAGGCCACCCACATCAGCTACTACTTCCCACCTTTGCTTTTTTGGTTCCACCTCTTCCCACAGCACGTGATCTGATCTGCTTCTCTTTCTCTCCCATTTCTCCACCATATATTTGCTTATCATAATGCCATAACCCAGCCCGGAAGGCCTGTGGATGTCTTCAGTCAGCCTGTGCCATGAGGACCCAGGCAGGCCCGTGGATGTCTCATGTATTTTTATACATGGCCATGTTGGTTTGAATCTTACATTTCCAGCAAAGGCCCACACATTACAGGGCTTGGTCCACAGAGTAGCTCAATTGGAGGATGGCAGAACATTTAAGAGGCAGGTTCTAGTGGGGTCTTAGAGTCATCAGAAGTGTGGCTTTCCTCAGTGTGCTGTCCACCATGTGAACATGACACATTTTTGCTCTATGGCCTCCTCCTGTCACAATGTACTGCCTCAACATAGTCCTAAAGCAATAGTGTCAACCAGTATCAACTCAGACCTCTAAAATTATGAGTCAAAATCATTTTCTCTTAATAAGCTAGCTGTCATATGGAACCGTCATAGTAGTGGAATGTTAACTAATACGATGGACTTCTACTAGGCCCTTGTGGGTCTTTCTTCTGTAACGTTGGAGATGATGGTACATCAGCAGAAGATATTATTGCTGGACATTGTCCAAGAATCTTGGATTGACAGGGGAAACTAAGCATATTCCATCTTTAGTGCTTGAACAAAAGTATCTGCTTTCCCTAACAGTTTCATAGGCTTAGTTTTTTTCTTCATCTTTTAGCTCTAACTGGAAAAGTGGATGCATTAGTGAGTTGTCCATCAAAGTAACAAAATACTTTAAAGGCAAAATTATTCTCTTGGCTTGTGGTTTCATATAATTCAGTACCTGGATACTTGGCCCATGTGGTTAGCAGAATGTCATGGTTCCAATGTACATGGCAGAGGACTGGCCCCACTTCATGATGAACAAGAAGCAAAGAGTGGGAGGTGGGAAAAATCCAGGACAAAATACCTACAAGCACTTTCCCCAGTGACCTACTTTCTCTTGGTACAGCTGACTCCCTAAAAGAGTTTACCACTTCCAAAAAAAAAGTACAACCAGTTGGAGGACCAAGTGTCCAGGTCTGTAGGTTGCACTTAACACCTCTGATTTCATAACCTCTGGTGTTTCCTTTCAAAGAAAATATCACTGAAATACATGTGCCTAGGTCCTGAGTGGGTCTGATGATTGAAAGCTTCGATGGGTGCTGCTGGACTCGTGAATCATAAAGACATGGTAAACACGGGCATTAAATGAGGGCATTGCAAATGAGTTCTCAGTTTCAAGGATGGCATCTATTTTAACAGAGGAAATCAGATGCATCCATTCTAACTCCAGACTGAATTCCTAACTTCATCAACAGATCAGCAATTATGGCCACTCTACTTAGACAACAGAGTGAGGCCCAAGTCTGGACCTCGGGTTACTGAGTTAGTTCTTCCCCCTCTACCAAAAACACTGATGCTTAACAAAGGATCTGAAGTAGCAAAGGTGTGCACAGTTCCATATTTAGGAATAATATAGGCATGAGAGAAAGAACATTGCATTGAAGAGTGATGCTTAAAAAGAGCACACCCTCTGAAGCCCAGGTCCTTTGGCCACTTTTAAGCTTTATGATAAAAAAAAAATGTTTACTACTATATAAGGTCATTTATCCTGTGTATGGAGTAGGCATCTGTTTGGTGAGTTCTGAGAGATTAAATTAGTGACTTTAGGAGAGACTATTTGGCATGAATTAAGTATCTAGTAAATGATAGATGATATTTTCATTTATTTCCTTTCTTGTTTGAAGTAACACATGGGGCTGTTTGGAGATAATTTTGTACCAAGTATAGAAGCCTCCCAGGAGGTTATGAAACTGAAGAGCTCACTGAGCAAAGCTCATCCAAGTGAGAGAAATGGAATCAGCTCCCAGGCACCTCTGCAAGCTGGGTTCCTAGGCCACATGAGCTAGTGTCTCCTGTGCACATCTAAGGCAAACGCTGGAGCATCTCCTAGGGCCTCTTGAAGTAAGATTCTTGGAGGAGTCCAGAAACCTATATTCTTTAACAGGTTTCCTGGGAAATGGTGAAAAGTTTGATAACTACTGTAATAGAAACACTTTCCTCACTCCTTAGTGCTATCACTGCTCTCATATGAGGCTATTTGAAATCTCTCAAGGGAGATTCAAAAGCCTCAAATACACAAACCTTTCCAGCAAACATCTTCTGATTTTATAAATCCCCACTTACCATCCAGTAATTTCTTCGTATAATAGGAGTCTGTGAAATCTCCAAAACCTATTACAATTTGCATGCCTATGAATATGCATATTTTTTCTAGAGAGATGATTCATAGATTTCAGAATTCCCATGGGAGAATATAACCCAGTCTTGGTTGAAATTGAAATTAGAACTCAGCATCCATTCAGGATGCACACATTTGTCTTCAACAGCCTTTCCAGTAAAACATAACAAAGTACAAGGCTTAACAGTTAAACTTTCCTTAAATGGCCTTATTTGTCTGCGTGTCCATTCTTTATAATTAAGCAAACTTTGACTAATTGGAATTAAATATGCCTGCATCCTAAACTCCCCAAGCCATTTGCCTTGTACTCACAGAGAACAAAGGAACAGAAGGGCCTGTGCTCTGTTTCCATGCGTGATAGCTCTGCAGAGCATAGGTGTCTTTGCTTTACTTTTGAATAAATTAACTCTAGCATCTTCTCTGATGAGAGTCATGGATTCATCAGATAGCAGGTGCAGAAGGAAATCTTTGAAAATCTAAGTGCACTAAGGATAAAAGAGGACCCCAGGGCACAAAGCAGATGTTGCTGGTAATCACAGAGACAGAAATTTTAATCAGTTCTTCTGTTTTGGATTTTGCTTTTTTTAAAAGACAATTCTGATTCTTGGATTAATAGGGACATTGGAAATGTTGAATTGTCCAGGTGTGCAAAGATATCTCTAACCTCTTAACCCTGGGAAATCTAAAGCCCATAGTCTATGTCTATAGTGTGATTCTCAAGCACCTGAAACATCCTGCATTTTTGTTTTGTTTTGTTAATAAGAATCCCATCAGCACATAACCCTTTCACTTTTGGGTAAAACTAAGAGTTGGTTTAGTCATTCTGTGTTTGCCGTTTGTTAAGCTGCTTTTACTAAAATCTTTCAGCTTCTTCCATGGCATTAAATCTGACAGATATTTAATTCATGAAGTTGATGAACAGTATTTAAAACATTCGTTGTATAGTTAATGCTACTTCTTCTTCTCTACCAAGCTGAAATGGAAGGTTAAACAGTAGGGTGACCTGAATTTCATACAAGGTAGCTTCTATGATGAGTCCCAAGGATCTGTCTTGTGATACTTACATTGTTGTCTATTCCTACCTCTTAGGCTGAATCTAGTCATTAGATTCAATTTAATGACCTCTTTTTAGTGAACAGAATATCTAAATCAGTAAAACACTCTCTCTCTCTCTCTCTCTCTCTCTCTCTCTCTCTCTCTCTCTCTCTCTCTCTCTCTGTGTGTGTGTGTGTGTGTGTGTATGTGTGTGTGTGTGTGTCTTCCTCTCTCCCTCTCCCCCTCTTCCCCTCTCCTCCTCTCTCCTGAGAGAAGCAAATTTCTACTTGGGAGTCCTATGGAAAAGTTCAGGTGTCTCTGCACATTAACAGCAATGACATGAGAGCTGCCTATAGCCAGGATGCTAAACTTGGATAGGGGAATCCAGCCCTAACTGGGGATGGAAATAAGTGTAGTCATAGCTGATACTCTTGATTGCAAACTCAACAGAAAACCTAAGCCATAAACTTCAGCTCAACTAGCCCCTCCTTCCTGACCAACTGAAATTGTGAAATAATCAAGCTTTGGTGCCTTAGGCTACTCTGTTTGGGACAATTTTGTTACATAGTTGTAAAAGAATAGATGGCAAAAATAATTTACTTTCATAAGAATAAAAATTTTCTATTTCTCTGAACAGTGATAATTTATTTAAAGCTCTAGAGATTTGTAGTTTAGCCAATAGACACTAAAAGAATGGAACAGACATTGTAATGTTGAACTGGGTATATGGAAATAGCTATGTAACATTTTAAACTATTGTGTACATGACCATCTATGTTCCTGGAAAATAAAATAACTATAGTTCAATATTTGCTGACTTATTAAAATGATCCTGACTCTGGAAACTGCTTTCCATGGATCATTCCACTGAATTCTCACTATTGCCCAAGGGTTGCTATACTGGACATATGGTAGCTGAGATGATTGAGATCAATGTGGATTGAATAGCTTACCCAGTATACCCATCTATTGCACAGTAAATACATGACTTCCTTTCCCAACTCAGTTCTATGATAATATAGGAAATTGTTTTTTGAAGTGCAGAGAACGTTAACTAAGTCTGTCAATGTATTAGTCAGAGAAATAAAGCTGATAGAATTAATTAATATATTTTTATTGAATTTATATATTTTATTAAAGTGCCTTACAGGTCATGGTCCAACTATTCCAACAATGAATGCCTCCGGAATGAAAGCCCAAGAATCACATAGTTGTTGAGTCCACAGTTGGATGTCTCAGCTGGTTTTCAGCATACTCCAGGATCCCTAAGACATAGTCTTTAATGCCAGTGAAGGAATGGACTTCCCAGAGGGAGGGCAGGAAGGTAAAGAGCAAGTGCTTCCTTCTTCCATGTCCTTTATATATACTGCCATCAGAAGGTGTGGTCCTCACTTAAGGTGGGTCTTCCCACTTCAAAAGATCTAGATTTAAGGTGGATTAGTTAATTAAGTTAATAAGAAAATTAGTTAATTAAGAAATATCCTTCAGAGATATACCCAGCCACTTGAGGTTTAGTTAGTTCCAAATGTGGTCAAGTTGACAACCAAAAGTAGCCATCACAATTAAACTTTCATTATTTTGATTAACTCAATGAAATATATAGAAATGTTAAAAAATTAATGCACTATATACACATACTCTGTGTGTGTGCTATTGACAGCACTCAAAAGCTACAGTTATATCTTTTCCAAACAGACATGAAATATTTAGTGAAATAAACTACATATAAAAGAATCTCCAGCATGTCCAGGAGAAGGACTCACAAGCTACACGTGCCTTCTGGGAAGAAGAGTCAGTTTTCTCTAATGGTTCCTAGTCAATTGACCATTCTCTAGTGGATGCCTTGCACCAAGGAATACATGTGCAACAAAAATTAAACTTTATATATTATTCACACAAACAAAAAACAGAGACATTAAGATGGAAGTGGGTGGGAGACAGGAAGGGGGTTGGGGAGTAGTTGGGGTGGTGGGGGTAAATATAAGCAAAATACCTTGCACACATATGTAAAACTCATTAGTCAAAGAACTAAATGCAATGAAAACAAAATGGAAATGTAAAGAACCACTTAAAACCTTGGAAAAGCAGTGAATGAGCATCGTTGTGAATATGTATTAGGGAAGAAGAAATCATTAAAGTTCCTGTATAAAGAAGTTGTGAAAAGAACAAACACAATCTAAAAGAGAAGAGTGAAATTGCCAAAGAGTAAATGTCAAAGAAATAGAAACAAAATGAAAAAGTCAACAATGTCAAAGTGATGTTTTGAGTGCTGATTAAAATGTTACCCTCTCACCATACTATGCAGGTAGGAAGAATAAGGTTTAGAAAGATCTGAAGTAAAAACAATATCATTACCTCACACACTACCAACAAGAAAATATGCTGTCATGCTTGAATGTATATATTATATTTATATCATATTTTATTGCCAAATGTCCATCAATATTAAGATAAATTCCCAAGTCATAATGTATTCTAATAAAATATCTAGGAATCGCAAAATGAAATGCTTCACAAAGATAGATAAATCTACTACAGAAAATTATGAGTTGAAGATATTCAACCTTCAAATCATCTGTAATACAATTCTATTTAGCTCAAATTTGATTCAAAAGAGACAGTTATTATAGAAGTAAAATCAATGGTTATCTTTTGTGATGACTAATCTAGTGTATTGATTAGACTGGATTGAGAGATGCCTAGACATTTTATTAGGAACACTTCTCAGTATTTTTGAGAATGTTACACAGTTTAATAATATTTTGTAAGAAGAATACAACCATGTAATCAATGCTCAGATTAGGATATAAACATATATCCTACTCCAGAAGCCTCTTATCTTGGCCTGTGCAGTCTGTCTTTATTAATGGTATATTACATTTGTGGGCTAGTAACGGAATGGGTAAGTATAGTGGTATTCTATTTGTACTGAAATGTGATTTTATTTGTATGTTAATAAATAAAGTTGCCTAGGGGTCAGAGCTATCAGCAAGTCATAGCGAAAGCCAGGGCGGTGGTGGTGCACGCCTTTAATCCTAGCACTCGGCAGGCAGAGCTAGGTAGATCTCTGTGTGTTCAAAGATACAGCCAGCATTGGAGACACACGCCCTTAATCTCAATACCAACCATAGAAGACTTGGAGGTCTGTATAGAGAGGCAGTGACGAGGCAGTCACGTAGTTGGGTTTACAACCAATGAGAAGGAAGAACAGAACTCTTATTTTAAAGGCGAACGCACAGGGAGTAGTTCCTTTTCGGAGAGGTCTCTTGGCGGGAGAGGCTAGCTGGCAGAAAGCGGGTAAGACTCTTAGCTCTGACCTCTTTGGCTTTCATCTTTACATTGGCTCTGTGTCTCTTATTTAATAAGGCAGTTGGTTACATCTACATTTGGCGCCCAACGTGACAAGAATCCATAAGAAACCGCTTGACTCGGCTTGGCTGCGGGTCCGCCACTGGTCCGGTCTCCCGCCTTGGCGGTCGGCTCCGGACGGCCGGCTCTCTAGCCGGGGCCGAGTCGGTTTGGCCTCAGGCCCCAAGCGGTTAGCTTTAAAGCCGGTTAGCTTTAAAGCCGGCGCTACAAACAACTCAGATCTGCTCTGCCAAACAGGGTCCCTGTCTGTAAGGCCAACACACGTGGTTGGAGTTTAAGGAAGTCTAGCCCAGGCCTGACTCCGCTCAAGCGGGGACACGTGTCTGGATTTAAGCTTTTAGCCAGGGCTTCTCTCTTTCTCT
>CABHPR010138205.1:0-26584 GCA_902168415.1 Peromyscus melanophrys
GGCTTCCTAATTATCCTTCATACAAGGAAGTGAGAATTTGGAAGCCTTTGACATTTAATTCTATGAGCCAAGTGAGCTATTAGTCTGGCTGGAGTGTTGACCAGACGCTTGGTTAGAAGTGGATCAATAATGGACTGAAAAATCATCAACATCAGCTCCTTTTAAGAGCCTTTAAAAAAAGTAGACACAGAATTGAAAGCTATTTATTACCACAGTCATATTCTTAGAGTAAGAAAAGACTGTCTGTAAACATGGCATGCTTACAGAGACTTTGGAAAAGGCTTTGAGGTGGCATACTTAGAGCTAGGGAGTGAATGGGTGTCCCAAGAAGAGTGTGTGCTATATTGACCATGATCTTATCTCTGACTTGAGTCCAGACTGGTGGAGCTAAACGCCACCAAGGCCTGCACCTAGGAACAGATGCCTCCAACTAAGTGGGATGCAGCCCTGAGAATCTGAGTAGGAGGAGTTTGTGATCTAAGTTTCCAGGTTCTGCCAGTGACATGCCTTCTGGAACCTCTCAATGTCCTGTGCTCGCTGACTTTGCTGCTCTCTGTACTTCTGTTTTACCACTAATTTGTCCAAAGCCTTCAGTTCTTCAGTTTTCTTTTTATTAATTGTTTTCCAGCCTGATCACAAGTTGCCTCCTTCCTCTCCTCCCAGTTCCTCTCCCACAATCCATTCCTCCTCCTTTCTCTTCAGAAAAGGGCAGGCCTCCCATGTCTATCAGCCAGCCATGGCATATCAAGTTGCAGTAAGACTAGGCACCTCCTCTCCTATTAAGGCTGGAAGAGGCAACCCAGTATGAGGAGTATGGTCCCAAAAGCAGGCAAAAGAGCCAGAGACAGCCCCTGCTCCCACTGTTAGGAGTCCCATGAAAAGACCAAGCTACACAGCTGTAACATATGTGCAGAGTCCCTAGGTCAGTCCCATGCTGGCTCCCTGGTTGTCAGTTCAGTCTCTGTGAACTCCTATAAGCCTAGGTTAGTTGATTCTGTGGGTTTTCTTGTGGTTTCCTTGGCCCCTCTGGCTCCAACAATCCTTCCTCCCCCTCTTCCACTGGATTCCCTGTTAACTCAGTTCTTGCTAGTATTATTTCTTAGCTCTGTTCTCAAGAAGGGAATTCTACTGGCTCGGATTATCTCTGTGTGTCTGGCTGTACTTTTTATAGCCATCCTCCCCATTCAATGACTTGGATTAGGAGCCCACCACCCCCAATCTTATCATCTAAGATCTGACAGGGGTAGAGGTTGAGAAAGTGACATGTTACAAAAGACAGCTGCTTAAGGCCTGCCTCTTTCGCATGGATGTGACAGGAGCAGGCACAATGACTGCTTGTGTGATAATAGCACCCAGATTTCGGCACTGTGGGCTGCTCATCCCACAGTGCTGGGGAGGGGCTTTGGAAGGGAAAAGTTTGTTCATCCCCTAACAATCCAGGAGGATGAACAAGTCATGATCTCACATCCTTGGGATCTAAGAGGGGTGATGCCTCCTTTATCCTCATTGTGGCTTAGGAAAATCCCACCCAGGTTCACCCTTCAACCCTGCAAGTAGAATGTACTGGGTCCTCACACTTTCAAGTCCGCTCACAGTTTATGTTACCTACTTTTCTTTCTGTAACAAAACAACTTCCGGTGCCGCTTGAGGGAAGACTTACCTTGGCTTTCGGTTCAGAATGTACAGTCCATCATGGCAGGGAAGGTGTGGCAGCTGGAGGAGTTCTGTCTGCAGCTGATCCTGACATGACAGCAGACCAGGACACAGGACCTGGCTATAACCCTCCAAAGCCTTCCCTCAGGGACCTACCTCTGCCAGCTGACTTCTAAAAGAGGACCATCAGCTGGAGAGCAAACGTTCAACCAGACAAGCCCGTGGGAGCCATGTTAGATTCAAACTGTGACATGGTGGTTGATTGTACCCTTCCCACAGACTCTCATACCTGTGTACTCTCTTCATCTGTAGTAGTCAGGAGAGAGAAATGGGTGTGTCTGTAGTTCCCCCCTTTCCTGCTATACCTCAAACACTGGTTCTCTACTCAACTGCCAGATGCATTAGGTGGGTCAAGCTACCCCTTTCACCAAAACTCTCTGAAGGCTTTTTATCTTACTTGGAATTAAAGACAAAGTCCTGCGTGTGTCACAGAACATACTATGTAACTGGATCCTTCTTCCCAAAGGCCCATCTATCATCCCTCTAAACCACTCTCTATGGAAGGGCTTCCCTGTGCACTTCTAGCCGTTTTCTTTCCTGGCTTAGTTATATCGTAGTTCCTGCTAGCCATCCTTCCTTGCTGCCCACCTCCACTAAGAACAGGAGCTTTGTGTCATCACACATATTCTCAGTGCCCACAACGATGTCTGGCACACGCCTGTTGACTGAATGCTGGAAACACAAATCAGTAGGGTGTTGGGAAATACAGACAAGAAAAAGTAATTTTTAAAAATCACTCCACGTAAGGTTCGTGGCTGACATACCTATAACAAAAGATAGACTAGTAAGAGAAGAGCATACGACAGTATTTAATATAATAATTTAAGCATATGATACAGGAAATTTCAGAGATGAAGACCACAGCACAGAGAAAAAACTATAGTAAAGAATGCTCAGCAAAGGGGGACAGTCTAACGCAACAATCTGGGGGTACTTAATATACTGTTCAAAATCTTCTTGACCTACATTTTCATTCCTTTCCTCT
This sequence comes from Peromyscus melanophrys, assembly GCA_902168415.1. Classification (NCBI taxonomy): domain Eukaryota; kingdom Metazoa; phylum Chordata; class Mammalia; order Rodentia; family Cricetidae; genus Peromyscus; species Peromyscus melanophrys. The sequence goes on from CABHPR010138205.1 coordinate 2,699, forward strand.
AGGCGAAGAGGGGCACCTTTCACATACGGATCTCATAAATTACTTTCAGAGGAAGAAGGCGGAGGATTTTCTCACACACTATGTTGGAGGTACGGTGAGAGAAGATCTCTCAGCTTCAGCTGTCTTCTTAGTTTCTAGTGTGCTGTATTTGGGGGTACCAGGTAGCTCCAAGAAAGGCTCCTTTGGTTTACAGTAATCATGGTGGGGAAAGCGTGTTTGTGGAGCTCACTGTCTCCTTTTTTCTCTTTTTGTTCTTCTCAGCACCCAGCATCTGACCCACATTCAGGGCGGGTCTTCCCTCCTCAGTGAGACACCCTCACACACAGGCCAACAGGCCTCCTAGTTGATTCCAAAGCTTGTCACATTTGCACCGAAGATAGGTCATCATGGTCATCTCCCATTGCAGAAGTCAGCAAGGAAGAATCATCATCTCTTCTGCAGCTAGGTCTGGCTAAGCAGATTCCACCTTGAGATTGGAATCCAGTGAACTAAGGGTGCCCAATCTCCACCTACAGCAACAGGGCATCATGGGACGCCCCATGGTCAATGTGAGCACCAGCATTTTGTGAGCTTTGGATGAATGTCTACGAACCCTTCTGCTAAACAGAGCCAGGACAGATTGCTAGAGCTTGCAACCAAGAACTTGCACTACAAAAAGAGGTAGCATTCGTTAGGAGTTCCTCAGAGGAGGCAGCCATGCTTTCCCTTTGTTTCGTTGTTGGGAGTTGCCTCATCAATCCGTCAGTTTATTTTAAACACTGGTTCCCTTGCTTACCGGACATACCCACTACAGAATTGGAGTTTTAATTCATCATCTTCTTAGCCTACTTTAACAGGAACTGTGACCATATTAGACTAGCTCTGCCAGAGATAAATCATTTATTGTGCTTTCTAGTCTCAGACAACAGGACAGCAGGGCCTAGAATACTCTGCAGCCCTCCATGCACGTTTGTGGAACTGGAATCAGTTTTGGGAGCCCATGATAGACACACTGGCTAGGCTCAACTTCCACACTGAGTGAAAGGCCAAACTACCGGATGTCTCTACAGCAAGTATCTCATTCTCACTGACAGTTCTAGCAAGGGTTCCAGGACCCATCTCTTACATGGGCTAAAGGTCTTGGTGCCTGTAATGACACTGGGTCCCTTTTAGGAGGTCTCAGAAAGGACTTTGTTTTCTGGTTTCAATGGGTGCTTTTCCTGAATTCTTGATAGTTTTTAAATTTTGAATTCTATTAACCATTCAAATCCATCATCTCAAAGCTGTATAACTGACATTTGAACCAACTGTTCTGTGTCAGGTTGTCTTACGCACTATGAGATAGCTATGTTTTCTGACCTCCACCGACAAAGTGCAAGAAACAGAATATTTGCTTCTCCCCAGTCCAGCGAGTAGCACCTAAAGCTGACACATTCCACTTTTGTTTTGACCATTAGGAAGCTCTGGGATAAATCTGATGAAATGCCTTCAACTATACTGGGCTTCAGTCTATGAATGTAGACTTAAGCATGTGCAAGGTCCTAGGTAAAAATAAAAACAGAACTACAGTGGCTCTCATAACAGGCACATTTCATACCATCTCTATAACATATTTGGATTCTCCTTATTATCTTTTATTGCTTTGTTCATCTCTGGGTCCTCTTCTCATATTATATGCAACTTGCAAGCTGTTTCAAGACTTTTTTTTTTTTTTTTTTTTACTTAACAAATTGGAGTCCGAGCTAACAGAATTATTTGGGTAGGGCATGGTGATTGCAGACAGCTTCCTTTTGCCTGTGACATCTTCACCAGCCCCTTTCTTGAGTGTTTCCTTCCTAAGCTGCTTGGAGAACACAATCACCTGTAGTAGCACGTCTGATGTCATTTGTCTGCTACGCGGAGTGGTGCTGCCAGAGAGGCCATCTGCTTGCCGATAAGCTCAGCCAGTTGTGAAGCGACTCTTCAAAGGTGATCTGTTGGGTATGAGCAAAGGAAATAAAAGAGGAAATCTTATCAAAGAAAGAAACAGCAGCCTCTCTCTGGTGGAGACTGCTAGCCCAGGAGGAGAGGAAGAATAAAGACGGAGCATAACTCTCTCGGAGCCGCAGGAGAGCAGATTCTGGCTAGGATGTAACTCCCCAGACATCTGTTGGTGACATCTACAGTCAGACATGCATCGTTGGAGGGATCTGTAAATTATACAGGGGGCAGTTTAATGATCTGCAAAGCATTACATCCAGCCAGCTCAGATAACATCTTGGAAATAGGGCAAGAGAATTAATTTGGGTGGGAGGAGAGTAGGGAAATGGGTGGTGGAGAAAGGGGCTGTCTAGAAAGGACCTCTGGGAGGAAATAACCTGAATGGCCTGGTGGGATGGAATGAAGCGGGGAGGGAGGAGGGGGTTTATGCTTTGTGTATATTAGGGAGGATTAAGCAGGAGACAGGGGAGGGAGTCCAGCCAAGGGAACAGAGGAGGAAATGGTCCTTTTACAAAGAGAAAATTTAAAAGGAAACTGGGTTTCAAAGAACAGAAGCCTGTTCCCCTCTGTCTCGCATTTACTCAAGGCAAGAGTTTAACAAGCTGTTACGGTTGACTCTAAATGTTTGCTTGGAATATCCTGAGGGGCTGGCAAGATGGCTCCATAGTTAGCAAAGGTGCTTATCACTGAGTTTGATCCCTGGGACCCACATAGTGGGAGAAGAGAACCAAGTCCTGCAAGTTGTTCTCTGACCTTCACACACACATATGCACATGCACGCACACACACATATGCACACACAAATGCAGTAAAAAGCTTGAAAAAATATTCTATTCCAAGACCTCCACTTTCTAGCTTTCATTGTGTTGAAATATTTTCATTTTCCAAATGAAGTTTATGAAGTTCCATCAGAATGTGAGCTTTGTGAGAGGAGGAATTTCTGTCCTGTTGTTCAAACACACCCCAGAGTCCGTCACAGAGTGACACTCAAGAAATGTTTGTTGAATACATAAGCGAATGAATGAACATGCAAGCCATTAGCTCCCTTTCCACCAGATGACAACCTTTCTCAGAGGGAGAATCTTATCTTAGGAAACATTGAAAACTCACTTGTGTGTGTGTGTGTGTGTGTTTCTCTCTATGTGTGTACATGTGTTTGTATATTTATTTTCTAAAAAAAAAAAAAAAAGCTTAAATTGCTGAGAATGAAGATTAAAGGACAAATTAGGAGCCAATAGGGAAAAAGGAGGAAAAAGTTGAAGTAGGGATTTGAACCCAGGAGCATCATATAGGGGGCTGTTACTCAGTTGTGTGCCCAGTCTAAAACCTGCGTGCGTCTCACTGCCTTAACCTGCCCTCCAGGGGGCTTGGAAGGCTCATGGGTGTTTTACAGAGGGAGAGATAGAAATGTGTCTGACTTGCCCCTGGCTGAGACTCTCCAGTACTCCTGTCTAGCTAGATGTGTGGACACTGAAATTCATGTCTCCTGCCAAGATTAAGTGATTTCCTTCTCCTCAGCGATTTTCTAGGGTTACTTGCAAATAGTCAAGTCAGCAAACATGAATCTCTATCTGCTTAAGTCTCCCCATTTTTTTTTCTGAGTAACTCTAATGAAAGTCCCTAATTACAAAGCCTCCATGGTGGATTCCTATCTTGTCAATTACTGGCGTTGGTATCCCAGAATACTCCTTCCCTGAGAATCTTCTTTTCATTCCTTCCTTTACATTCTCTCTCTTCTGGGTGGCATTGCCCACCTTGGATAGGGGAGGGGGACCTGAGGCCTCTAGGAAGGCAGTCCTGGTATTATGATGTCCCCTTCCAAGGCAGCTCCCTCTTCTCTGTTCTGCTTGACTGACATTTGTCTTAGTTAGGGTTTTATTGCTGTGAAGAGACACCATGACCACAGCAACTCTTATAAAGGAAAACATGTAATTGGGGTTGGCTTACAGTTCAGAGGTTTAGTGGAAAGCATGGTAGCATGCAGACAGACATGGTGCTGGAGAAGGAGCTAAGGGTTCTACATCTGGATCTGCAGGCAGCAGGAAGTAAATGCCACACTGAGTATGGCTTGAGCATTTTAGACCTCAAAGCCCACCCTCAAATGATGCACTTCCTCCAACCAGGCCACACCTACTCCAACAAGGCCATACCTCCTAATAGTGCCACTTCTTATGGTCCCATGGGGACCATTTTCTTTCAAACTACCACAGCACTATAGCTAAGCAACTCTCACCTGAGTGTGAGAAGAGCTAATTCCTAACCCTGTTCCCTGTTCCACTCCCCTCACCCCACCCCCTTCCTCCCCACCCCCCTCCTCCCTACAGAGGCAACTAAGGCAGTTGGCTTGCACCTCAGACTAATCACTTTCCATTCCCTTCTTCTGGCAAAGGATCTGAGCAGCAGGGTGTAATTGGTTGTTTTGTTTTGTTTTTTTCTTTTGCTCTTTGCTCTTTGTGGGCCCACTACCCTGCTCCCAAATAAGTATATGGAGACTTATTCTTACTTTTGAATGCCCGGTCTTAGCTTGGCTTGTTTCTAGTCAGCTTTTCTTACCTTAAATTATCCCATCTATCTTTTGACTCTAGGCTTTTACCTTTCTATATACCTTTCTTTTCTTTTTACTCTGTAGCTTGCTGTTTAGCTGGCCCCTGGAGTCCTCCTCTCCTTTTGCTCCTCTCTCTTGTCTTTTTCTCCTATTTATTCTCTCTGCCAGGCAGTCCTGCCTATCCCTCTCCAGCCTTGCTATTGGCCATTTAGCTCTTTATTAGACCATCAGGTGTTTTAGACAGGCACAGTAACACAGCTTCACAGAGTTAAACAAATGCAACATAAAGAATGCAACACATCTTTGCATCATTAAACAAACATTCTATAGCATAAATGAATGTAACACATCTTCAATTAATATTCTACAACAGTAGGGAATCTGGCTGAGAGGCAAAGCCAGAAGCCAGAAGTCAGGCACAACTTGTAGGGACTGGAGCTAGGAGGAAATCCTGGGAAGGCTGGGGAACACTGAATGAAGACCCATGAGGAAGCTCAGGCATTCTGTCTCTCTGTCTCTAGCCTGAGTTCCTCATTCGCTCACTCCAGGAACCAAGCTCCTCACAGATGAAGGAGTCAAAAGGAGTAAAAATGTCAAAGATCCTGTACTTTCTCTGGAGGGGAAGATTCTCCAATATATGCCACATGCAATTCATTTATTTCTTGATCTGCTACTATACAATAGACACCATGCTGGGAGAGTGATGGTTCAGGGGGTATTAAGAGAGCCACCAGAGGATGGAGCATCTAATACCTTGCTTCCAGTCTCCTCCAACTGTCTCCAGGAAGAAGACAGTTAGGTATTTGTCAGATGTCTCTCCCTTTACCACCACTGAACCCCACAGAGAAGTGTAGCTAAGGGAAAATGGGGAGCATGAAGAGGGCTTGGCTAGAGTGAGTTGGAGGAAGCACCCTTTGGGCACACTGACATGCTTAGGAGTCCCCAGTGGGACAGGAGCATGCAGTTGCCATATTCCTATCCCAACCTTAACAGGAGACTTCTTCCACAGGCTTAAGAGGGGCAAAGGGCGGGCACAGCAGGACTACTGGTTCTTGTGAAATGACGTGTATAACTTAGCATCTTTCTGTTTGCAGCAACCATAGGGCTGAGAATATCGCTTGGTGGTAGAGTGCTTGCCACATGTGCTCCTGTCGCTGGATCAGTGTTGATTCTCAACACTGAAAAATAAAAGGCAATTCAATTTAATCCCTATTATAAAATACTACAGGTGGTGCAAGCCTGTGCTTGGGAGGGTGTGAGGCAGGAGGATTATAATTTCAACTGTGGCCTAGACTACAGAGTGAGAGTTTAAGGCAACTTAGAATCTAGGTCACTTAGAGAGACCCTGTCTCAAAATAGAAAGGTTTTAAAAGGCTGAGGTGTAACTCAACAGCCCAGCAGTTGCCTAAAATGCACAAGTCCTGGGTTCAATCCCAAGTACTGAAATCAATCAATCAATAAAAGAAAAATGCAGAGGCATTCACCTCTCAGACCTCAGATTTGACAGGACCATTCAGCTTTAGTTTGTACATTTTGAAAACCAAGATCACCTTCTTACTTTTAGGAGTCATTGAAGGCATTTATTCTGCCCATAAAGAATTTTGAACAGTGATCCCTTTTTTTTCAGGTAACTCAGTTCATTTCGTCCCTGGGGACAAGGCCAGCCAAAAGCTACAGTTCAAGACGGTCAACCCTGGCTCAGGTACAATAGCTGATCTTCCCTCCCTCAGATTTATCTTTAAGAAGATTCCAAGTCTGGGATTTCTAAAACCAATCCTTTTTTTCCTTTTTTTTTTTTTTTTTGGAGAATAGTGGAACAAAAAGCTTGAACAAGAGTATAGAATGTGATAGACACTCAAGCCTGTTTCTATCACCTACCAACTCAGTAAGTGTAGAAGTACTGGCAAGAGGCCATCTCAGCTTTGGGTTTCCTAGTATGCAATGCTACATTGCAGTGTCCTGGTAAAGAGTAGATGAGATAACATGAAAACAGTGTGTGGTGAAACATGTTGAATGCTAGTAGTTTCCCTCCAGACTGTGAACTTCATGTGTTCTAGAAAACTGGCATCTAAGAGACTAGAAGGGTAACATAGCCCCTATAAGCCAATGTGACTGTGAAATAGAGAATGTGATGTTATGGTTTCCAAGGGCCTATCACTTTTGAAGTGTGGATTGTAAAAGCCCCCTCTTAATGAGCAAGGACCCACTTTCAGCCACTCCAGCAGTGAGTACAGAGACCCAGCTAGACTTAGCCCATGATCCCAATTGCAGATCCATTATCTTGGGGCTCTCACTCCAAGGGAGACAACCAGGCCACCCTGCCAACCATGTGGAGACATTTCTCTGCTCTTGCTACAGGCTCACTGTCTATATCATGGAGGCCTTCCTCAGTTACTGGAGGGTTAGAAAAGGACATATATGGCTTCTGGGAGAACTACTGACAGTGAGATAAGTAGGTATTGCTGTCTACTTTGCAGATTCATAGCCATGGGAGGTTATTGATGATCTTGGAACATTATAATAAAGAACTGAAGGAAAGGAAGCTGGCCCCTGACCTTGGATAGGCTCTACAAAGATGCAGATCAGCTTGGATTGTACTTCTGCTAAGTTGCCAGTATAGGTTTTTCTAGGTAAACTTGAGGGGGATACTATAAACAATGATATTCCCAAATTTGCTGAAATGTGGGAGGTTTGACCTATAGTCTTCTGAACATCACAGTCTAGCCAAACACAGTAGCTCCTCCTCAAGAGGGTCTGCAAACCTTGGAGACATATACTTCAACAAAACCTAAGCACTACTGCAGTTCAAAGGAAGCAAGTTTGGTTTCGTTTAGCCAACAAATCAGAAGTTAACATAAACCACAGAAGAGTTGTAAAATGTCTGTGGCAACACAAGTGAGCATCTGACTTGGTTAGAAAATACTGACCTAGCTTTCGTTATTGTTGTTGTTTTGTCTTTTTTTCCCCCCTTCTTTCTTTTATTGATTGATTGATTTCAGTACTGGGGATTGAACCCAGGTCTTTTTTTTCTGGTCTCTTGCATTATTTATTGAGCCCTGACAGCTTACCCAGTGTTGCTGGAGATGGGCCCTTAGGTCTGACTGTGATGGAAGAAGTCAGGCTGCCAGGAGGAAGTAGGATCAGGGCTTCTTGTCAAGAGTCAGTCAATCTTGACACCTAGACCAGTTCAGATGTGCAAAGCTAGAATGGAGTGCCCAGGGCCAGAGAGAGGAGGTCTGTATCTCCCAGCCATATGTGAAGTTTCCTCAGAACCTCCTCTGTGCTATATCCTGGAAGGGAGTCACCAAGAGGGACAAAGGAGAGGAGATAAAAGTTTATTCCATAGAATAATGGAATGATCAGGTTGAATTTGTCCCAGTATTATCAAGGAACATTATAAAACTCCTGTTAAAGGGAAGGTAGACCTGGAATTTGATAATCTTGTTCTTTTCACTACAAAGCCTGAGTGGAATCCTGAGAGATCTTTCTCTCCTCATCTCCTGCCCCAGGTCTTGGTTAACCTTACTGCTGAATATCTTTCCTAGTTAACACCAGAATGAACTGTAATAGAGGAAGAAGTCTGTGTGAATGTTGGAATCATTTTTGAGCTAGGGAATGGGTTGATTCTTGTGATGGGACAACAACCTGTGACAGCATGGGTGTAGATGCTAATTGACCGAGGGCAGCTTATGAATCTTCCCATTCCAGTTACCAACTCTGGTTTATAGAACATATCCCCTCAGTGAATGTTACTGACATAACCCAAGGAATGCTTGCCAAGGTTTTGGGGTGAGGGTAAAAATCCTGTTCTTAAGATGAAGAAAAAATGAAAACCAACTTGATAGCATAGAAAGACAAATGTTGGTGGGAAAATGTGCAAACTCCAGTGCAGACACTCATGAGGGCATGACCAAGTAGAGAGGATACTTCATCAGGGGAAGGTTCTATTGAGGCTGGCCAGGGTACAGCATGTAGATGGCCCAACATGAATGAATATAGCTAGAGTCTGATGTCCAATATGAAACAACAAATAAACCATGGTGACAGGGTTTGGTACAAGGACATAGTTTTCTGGACTGACCTGAAGGAAAGGCCCCTTTCAGCCAGCTGCAGGTCTCCAGGTAGCCCTGGGGCAAAGCTGTCAGTCAGAATCTCTTATCTCCAGTTAAAGTTCCTGTAAACATCGCTTTGGGGCCAGCAATGATCATGTTCCTTTTTTGGGCATCATGCAAGACACTTTGTATAAGTTACTGTGACCAGGACCAAGTCCCTGGCTTAGCTGTCATTATCAGCTATCATTATTCAGCTGTCATTATTCTTATTTTACAGGCAAGGAAACCTGGCTGCCAGAGACAGATAGGAAAGTCCTAAACTAAGATTCAGGCATGTTTGACCCCACGAGAAACCCCTTCCCTTGGCAGGCAGATCATTCTTATTTATAAATCATGTTCCAATAAGCTAGGAGCAAGCCGAGTCTGGGACTACCACTCTAGAGGATTATTGTCCCTTACGGCATTCTTTCCTATCTGTTCACAGGAAATGGAGTTTGGACAATGAATGAAAATGGGGATATGACCGCTCTTAGGTATGGTCGAGGAGAAGGTTTTTATTGGAGGTACGAAGGAGAGCACAGGCAGAGGTGTCTGGAAGAGTGCAGATTGAGCATGACCAGCAGAATAGGCTGGGCCATTGGAGTTGGGGTGGGGGGAGAGGAGGAGAGCAACAGAGGAAGAGAAGAGAGAAGGAAAAGGAGAGAGGGCAGACAGACAAAGCCAGGTCCAGGAGTGGAGTCAAGAACGGAACCAAGAGAACCAAGAGAGCACATGGCCCAAATGCTTGGGGTTCTAAAGGAAAGAGAAGCTGGGGAAAGGGAAGGGAAGCTCAGAGGCTAGACGGGTTTAGGGTAGGGGGCAGGGGTGAGGAGTGCTGAGAGGAGCCAGGACTCTGTAACAGGTACTTGAAATGCTGAGAAAGACTGGAGGCACTGTTCTTAAGATGTCTTAACAGAGTCCACTTTGATATGATTTTTTCTCTTTTTGAAGATCATTTATTTATTCTTTGACAACTTTATACATGTTTAAAATGTATCTCCATAATATCCACTCATTTCTTTATTATTTTTTAAACTTTTAATTGATTCTTTGTGGATTTCACATCATGCATCCATTTTTCTCTGTGTCCCTTTGTATCCACTCTCTGCCCTTGCAACCGCCCCCTCCCCAAATAAAAGAAAAGCCAAAAACTAAAAACAAACTAACTAAGAACAAAACCAAAAACCAAACAAAAATCTTGGTGTGGAAGCTGGATGTGGCCCAGTGAGTCACACAGTATATCCTTTAGTCCATATATCTTTACTTGTAAGTGTTCATTGCAATGAGTCATTGGTCTGGTTTGAGGCCTCTGACTTCTGCTATACTATCAATACTGGGCCCTCACTGGGACTCCTCTTGGTTATCCTGTTGTTGCCCTGTGTCATGGAGATCCTGCAGCTTTGGATCTGCAGGTCTGGCCCCCTCACATGCTCCAGCAGATCATAGATGAGGTGGATGCTGGGTTGGGCTAATTCATAGCCCTGATTCTGGGCCTGGGAGGTAGCTAGGTTGGTCAGCCTGCCAGCTTTCCCTCACTGTCACCACCTAGGTGAGCTCTCCTGCATTGCCCTGGCTAACTCACCCAATGCAGCAGGCAGCAAGGAGCAGGGCCAGCTTTCCTGTTCTCTTGCCCTCGGGTCCAGCTCACCCACACCTACAACACCAGGGCTAGCTCTACTGTTTTGCCCAGGCGAGGTACAGGACCTGCTCTCCTGAGTGCTGCATTTGGTGAGGGGTACAGACTGCTCTCATGCTCTCATGCCCCCAAGGCCAGCTTTCCCACCTGCCACAGGTGGCAAGGGGTTGGGGGGAAGGCATCTTTCCTTCATCTATGCCACCACGTGGTATGTGAGGGGGATTTGGGGTCAGTTTTCTTGCTCTCCCACCCTCAGGGCTGGCTCACCTGTGCCCCTGCCAACAGGGTCAGCTCTACTTTGCTGCCCAGGTGCGGTGCAGGGCCTGCTCTCCTGAGTGCTACAGCTCATGAGGGCAAGGCCAGCTCTCCCACTCTCATGACCTCAGGGCCAGCTTTCCTGCATGCAGTAGGTGGCCAGGGGCAAGGGACAAGGGATGAGGGAGGCATCTCTCCCTCAACCATGCTACAGTGTGACAGACAGACAGTGGGGCCTGCTCTCCCACTCTCATGCCTTCAGGGCTGGCTCACCCACACCCCCGCCAATGGGGTCAGCTCTACTGTGCTGCCCAGGTGAGGTGCAGGGCCTACTCTCCCAAGTGCTGAAGTTGGTGATGAGCAGGGCCAGTTCACCCTAGTCCTACAGCCATTGAGGGGTGTAATCAACTCTGTTCAACCCTATTTTCACTGCTTTTGATGGTAACAGGAGCCATGGATATCAACACAGACCATGGCTGTGGCAGGGTCATGGACCTACTCATGGCCCTTGGCAGCAGCCCAGGCCTGGACAACACCGTGGCCCTGGGTGGCAGTGCAGGCCACTCAGATCAGTATGGCCCTGGCAGCAGCATGGCCCTCAACACTAACATGGCTCAATGTGGTGCCCTTTAGTGGCAACATGGGCCATGGATATCAACACAGACCCCAGTTGTGGGTAGATCAAACTCAGACATGGTCCTAGGTAGCAGCCTGGACCCCAGTATCACCATAGCCCCAGTTGGCAGTGAAGGTCACTCAGATCAGCGTGGACCCAGTGGCAGTGTGGCCTTTGAACACCAACACAGCCCCAGGAGGTGGCCCAGATCCCCGGCATCTGCATGGCCCTGGCTGCAGCAGGGCCACAGAACCAGACATTGCCTGGCTGTAGCTCAGGCCCATATGATGCCATGGCCCCAGGAGGCAGCATGTCACTCAGGTCTGTATGGGCCCTGCAGTAGCATGACCCTTGAACACCAACATGGCCACAGGTGGTGGCCCAGATCTTAGGCATCCATGTGGCCTTTGGTGGCAACATGGGCGATGGATATCAACACAGACCCAGGCTGTGATAAGACAATGGACCCAGACATGGTCCTTGGCAGTAGCCCAGGACCAGACATCATCATGGCCCTAGTTGGCATTGCAGGTCACCCAGGCCGGCATGGCCTCAGTGGCAGAGTGACCCTCAAATGTCAACATGTCCCCTGGTGGCAGCCCAGACCCTGGGCATCCACTCAGCCTTTGATGGTAACAGGAGCCATGGACATCAACACAGATCACCATGGCTGCATCAGGGCCATGAACCAAGACATGGCTCTTGGCAGCAGCCTAGGCTTGAACATCCCCATGGCCTGGGTGGCAAGCAGGCCACTCAAGTCAGCCCGTTCCTCACCACCCTCACCTCCTCAGATCTGCCTCTCTCCACAGCACGTGAACTGTTCTGCTTCTCTCTTCCTCCCATTTCACCGCCCTGTACTCACTCACCATAATGGTGTCTGACCATAGTGGCTCCTGGTTGATTCTACCCACCCAGGCCAAGTGGCCAGGAGTGGAGTCATGGCTACTTTGATATAACAATAGGCCCCTCAGTTAGCCATCTGTCCCAGGTTTCTTTGAGACCTAACAAACAACACTGTCTCTGACAGATGATCTAAAAGAATGATGTAGGGGGCTAAAGAGATTGTTAAGATTTGCTACCCTTGAAAGATGACTAGAGTTTGATTTCCAGCACCATGTAGGGCAATTTACAACTACCAAAAGCTCTAGCTCCAGGGATTCCAATACCCTCTTTGGATCTCCATCGGCACTCAAATGGTTACACACACACACACACACACACACACACACACACACACACACACACATACACACACACATATACACAGGGGGTTGGAGGGGAGAGAATGAAAAGAAAATGAATCTTAAAAAAAGGAAAATAATGTAATGTTTCCCATAGTTTGTAAAATATTCTGGCTTTACTAATAAGAAAATAAAATATGATTATGACAGTATTTGAATCTGACTTGTATTTAAAGGGTTTCTAAAGAAGGCACTGAAAATAAGTATGTGGTTGTATTTAGCTACCCAGAAGCCAAGACATCTAGGAGACCAATAGGTACATCCTACTATCACCTTAAAAGCTATTATTTTCCTTTAACATAGGGGGTGATGGGGATCAAACCCAAGAGAAGTCCTCTGTGCATTCAAAAAAGCCTTTTGTTACAGAGTTACTCCCTAGCCCTTGAACTTAAGACTGTGTCTCCTTACATAGTTCAGGTTGACATTGAACTCACAGTGTAGCCCAGGCTGGCCTCAGCTCACAATCTTCCTAGCTTAATTTTTCAAGAGCTGGCTTTTCAGCAAGGGTTGCCATACTTGGCTCCCTTTAACATTTTTAACGAGAACGTTGTTTGTGGGGTTATTTTGTTTTGTCTTGTTTTTTGTACCTGGGAGCTTTGGGGGATTATGGATACGTAAGAGGCTTATGTTCTGGTTAAGGTCGCTGACTATTTCCAAACAGTAGATGTGATTCATTCATCCTTTGAGGAATCTCCAAGGGCTTTTCATCAATACTCATTCACTCATTCACTTTTTATCTTGGCTGGAAAAGGGGGTGGAGCATTAGGAACACATTAAACTCACTCTATTATTTTCAAAGTATTTTTGGTTCTCCTAGATAGCTTCAGTTGTTAATTTGATACAGCCTAGAGTTATCTAAGTCTCAACTCTACCTCAATCAGACTGGCCTCTGAGCATGCCTATGGGAGTAATTTCTTGATTGCTAATTGATGTAGGAAGACCCAGCCTACTGTGGACAGTATCATCTCATGGCAGGTAGTCCTGGGGTACATAAGAAAAGTTTGATGAACACAAGCCTGAAGAAGCAGGTAGTAAGCAGTGCTCCTCTGTGGTTTTTGCTTCAAGCTCCTGTCCTGCATTCGCTCACTGATAGACTGTTACCAGGAATTGTAAGCCAAATAAGCCCTTTCCTCCCCAAGTTGGTTTTGGTAATGGTGTTTATCTCAACAACAGAAAGCAAACTAAGGTTAATAAAATGTAACCTTCCCACATATGGTGGTATGCAAAAGAATTTTCTCTGAGGTTGGGGTGATGTGATTTTTGTCAAAATAGTTATAATAAATATCCGTGTGTCTTAGTTTTCTCTTGGTCCTAGAAAAAATAACTGTAAATTTAGGGGCTTAAAACAGACTTATTATTTTACAATTCTGGAATTTAAAAAAATCTAACATGGTACCTATCAAGCCCAAATCAAGTCTTGGCAGGGATGTGATCCATTATTGGAGTTTGAAGAAAGACTGCTTTCTCGCCTTTTCCACCTGCTGGGCTATCCACATTCTTAGGTTGGTGTTGCCGCTCTCATTTTCAGTGAAAGCTATATAGCATCTCTCTCACTGTTCCCCATGGCCACATCTTCCTCTGACTTTCTATCTTGGTCCCCTCTTCCACTTTTAAGGGCTCCTGTGATCATCCAGATGACCCAAGGTTTATCCCATCCCGGGGAATGAAAATTATCACAAGTTTTAAGACCACTTGCAGAGTTCCTTCTAGGGACTGGAGTGGTTTTGGGAACCATTATTCTCCCTGCTATACTGGGTGTGGGGAGTGGTAGCAGGTAACAGAACAATTTGTAGAGAAGGGAATCATAACATGAGAAGGTTTTAAGGTAATAATGTTCAGCTTCCTCTCAGCATTTACTTGCTCTTTTTAGTGAGGGCCTGTGGATATTTCTGGATACCCCCCTTCTTAATTTTTCACACACCAACTCCAAGAGCTGTGGCCCATGCCAGGGTCACAGAGGACACAGGCTGTTCATGGGATGCTCGTCGATGAGGGAAGAAGCCCAGCGTTCGGGAGAGCAGTAGTCTGTGGTGGGTCATTCCTGTAGATAATTTGCCTGCATGGTCTTAATGAACTGATGAATTGGGCTCTACAGATGAGAGGAAAGCTGGAGTGTTAAATAAGCTAACCAGGTTTCAGAAGGTCAGCAAGGGGGAGAGCTGCGATTCAAATTCCACTTAATCTGATTTAGAATCCACTTCTTCTCATACTTCCTTATATACTGTTCCTTAAAGGCCCAAGGCCACCTCATGAGTTCAAGCAGAAACTTAATTTCAACCCTGGTGCTTTTTACTTCGTGCTGTACTAATGGCGTGATGAGAAGGGTTCAGATTACTGGTGTAGAATCAGACCACACTATGACAAAGGAAGCACACCAAATTGGAGTACGCTTCAACTTGACACCTAAAGATAGTGTTTAACTCAGGACCTCACGGGTTCTGAAGCTATGTGGACGTATTTCTTATTTTTGAAGTCTATTTATTTCTAAACATCTGAACCTTTAAAAACATTAAAAAAAAATCTTATGCTGTATTTGTTACTAATTGCAACCAGAATCAAATCTGGCTTGGTGGATATATTGTAGACCAAAGGGCATGAGGAGTGAATTTCTAGGCATTGAGCAGAAGCTGAAATAATATACTCATAGGTCCCACAGCTAGGTTGAAATCAGGTTGACAAGGCTATTAATTTACATGAGCTCAAAGAGCTGAAACCTCCGATTCTCAGAAGTGTCCACACTTTCATTAGTGGGTGGGTAATTGAAGAGTCTATAGTGCAAAGAGAACAGATACTATGTGCACTCGCTTGCCACAGAAAAGCGTGTGCATGCACGCAAGTGTGTGCTGAGGCTTATTGCATTTTTTCTTTTCTGTTTCCTTTCTTTCTTCCCTTGGGTGCCATTTCATGCTCAATGCACATGGCAGGAGCAAATAAACATAAAGCGTGCCACAAGCATGCCTGGGATTCATTAACTCTGGAGGTTAGTCCTGGTTCCTCGGGTAAGGCAGATTCACCCTGGCCACAGTTATTAGGAAGCCGTCGATGAATGCACGGTTAGAGCCCGATCTCTCCTCCGTACCCATGAATAGCACAGGTGGGTTTGGAAAGCTCACCATTGTAAGTGTTATAATTCAGCCCACAGAGGTGAGAAGGAGAGCCACCCCAGGAGACAAGGGCAAGAGACAGGATATCCAGAGTGAACGGAAGTCCAGTGGACAAGAGAAGGAAATAACAAAATTATGATGTGTAGGTCCAGACACCCCATATCCTGAGATGATTGACAGAAGCCTGGTGGGACTCTGCCCTCAATGTGCACCATGCAGCACTCAAGAACACACCAAGAAGAGCAGGGACTAGGCAGCAAGGCTATGCCAAGCCAGGCCTCGGTGCGGCCTGAATCTTATATTCTGAACTACATTTTTCCAGCCAGCAATCCTGAGACTTCTACTCATGTCTTTTCATTATGAACTCAGCAGTAAATGGAGCTTGGGCTCAGCTTGCCTCACAAACAGTCACAAATTCTTTGACACACTTCCTCACTGTGATGTATTCTATGGTTGTTTGGCCTCATATATATGACTGAAGTGAAGAGAGGCCAGTTTCTAGAGCCAGTTCTTAAGAGGGGAGTAGCTTTCGCTTGCCGGATCTTGGGATCCAGCCACCCAAGCCCAGACTGCCTCCAAAAGAGGCACATCTGGAGAGAAATGGTGGTCCCTGGCTGGTGCCACACTGAACAAACTCCTAGACAGTGTGAGGGAGACAATGTGGAAGCTGTGTCCAGGGAGCTTCCCTAGAAGATACACATCTATCAAACAAGAATGCTTTCCTCTGAGCCCCACCAAACTGGAAGATTCACCAGGGCAATAAAAGACTGTGCTTGTAGGTCACTAAATTAGAGGGACTTCGTTGTGCAGTGACAAAGGCAGCGAGAGTAGTAGAGCTTGGCCTGGTGAGGATGGAAACTAAACATTATAGTGCTACCCACAGTGGACATTAATAATCAGTTGTCAGAATTTTTGCTCCATGAAGCCTTGAGATCTTATTGGAAGCACTGCAGGTAGTCATTATCAGCAGATAAGAGATAGCATGTAAAATGAAACCATTTGCCATCTCCTAGTTAAGCAGTGAGTAGTTGAGGAGGGTGGTTTAGAAAGTAGACATGATAGTAGACACGTTGACCTCTGAACTCAAGAGTTCTGGTCACACTGCACTCTAGGGGGCTAGGGTGACACTTTGGTGGGACCTCAGCTTCCCCCAGTGATTGCCAGTGGAGGCTTAGTTCCCAGTGTGCTGTTGCTGGGAGGTGGTAGAATTTTTGGTGGAGCATACTGGTGGGACTTTTGATCATTAGGGAGGAGTGTACCCTTGGAAGTGCTTATGAAATCTGTTCTCTTCTCTCTTGTATCCTGGTGGTGCAGCAAGTGGTTTTTGTTGCCTTATGCAAAGCAGTGGGGCCAAGGGATGGCGGTTCAAAACCTCCAAAAGTGAGGGTCAAAATAAACTTTTCTCTCTGTAAGTTGATTTCCTCAAGAATTTGTTATAGTAATAGAGAGCTGATTAATATTGGATGACAAACTCCATTGAGAAGCCTTCTTGGAATCTAAATTATGAAGTCAGAAATTGTCACCTTTGCTCCTTTGGTGGTTCCTTAAGTGGTGGTCACTCTTGACTTATTGTAGGGTCCCTGAAGTCAGGGATGATGAGGTACCATTCTCCTCACTTTAACCTTGAAACTGGATAATGGATAGATGGATGGTCATATCCAAGTGATCCATATTACCAGCTGTTCCTTGTGTTCCTGTTGGTCTGCTTGAGGGTTCCTACCCAAGTAATACCCCATACAATGCCTGGCATATGTTGCTGTTGAACATACTTGTTGAACAGATATGATCAAGGAACAAGGTTAGTCTTTTTCATTTATTCTCTTTATCTAGACACAGAGCCTGGCACATAGTGGCTGCTAAACAAATACTCATTGGATTGATTTTAATGGCATTTATTTCCAAAATACTGGCTCGAAGAACAAGTGGAGCCTACCCTCTCCTTGTATGAAATTCTCAAAAAAAAATTTTAATTGAAAAAATATCAACTCCAAACAGAAGCATAAAAGAGCCAGAGTTCAAAGAAAGAATTATTCACAACTTCCAAGTACTTCCATCTATGGGTTTTAATGCAAGTCATTCTGCAGTAGAGAATGTTGTAGTAATTACAGGCAAGCTAATATCGCTGCCATATGGCTTGAAAGCAGGTCTGACTTCTGAAAGCCTCTACCAGCAGTTTTATTTTCTGTTGTGCTTCTCTGCACACCATGTCCCGCCCCCATACCTGCCTTTGTCCCTTTTTTTCTCTTATCTTCTTTTTTTCAGCCCTACCTTCTTCCTCTCCCACGCCGTTCTCCCTCACTGGTCCCTCTCTTCCTCCCTTGAGCCACACATTTTGAAGCTGTTCTTAGAAAACATTCAGTGGATCTGAGAAGCAATTGCAGTGCTCAGGGGAGGCCGTGGCCTACCTCCATCTGACCCTGTGCAAGAAAGGGAACCAAGGATGCTCTGACCTTCTGTGAACTGACCAGGCTACTCCCCCGCAAGTGTGGTCACATGATTGAAAGAAAAATAATCCAATTAATCTCTCTGCTACTGGATCACCCTAGTGCCACACTTTAGACCTGGCTGCACAAAGAATAATCTGGGGAGCTATTTAAAAAGTACTGATGCCTGACCTCCTCCACCCGAGATTAGATACTGAATTAATTGTTTGAAGTAGAGTCTGGACATCATTGCCTGTAATATTATTCTCTTGATAGTTCTAATAGGGTGCCAAGGTTGAGAACCTGCTCTAGGTTTTTTTTTTTTTTTAATTTTTTTTTTTTTATTTTTATTTTTTGGTTTTTCGAGACAGGGTTTCTCTGTGTAGCTTTGCGCCTTTCCTGGATCTCGCTTTGTAGACCAGGCTGGCCTCGAACTCACAGAGATCCGCCTGGCTCTGCCTCCCGAGTGCTGGGATTAAAGGCGTGCGCCACCACCGCCCGGCTAGAACCTGCTCTAGGTTTTTAGTCTGGGATAAATAATAATAAGACCTATACTTTCTCCTCTTGCCTCCCTGTTACACTTGGAAATTAGACACTACAAGTAGTTATCAGAAAACAATAGCAGTTACAAGATGCACTCACCCACATGCAAATATTTAATCAAAACAACTACAAATCTGCTTAGCTCAAAACATACTCGTGAATGATCCAATAGTCTTAGGAAAATTCTAGGAAGTGAGCTGGGCTGCCATGAATGGTTTTCTTTAAATAAATGGAAGCTTGGATGGTAGGATGTTTGAGTCCATGTGCTTCCTCTCAGGCTAGCCGCTCTTGCTAAGTTTCTAAGGTCTAGGAGTCAAGACTTCTCTAGCCTGCCCTGAATTCACACTGCAAGGATAATTGCCTGGGGAGTGAAAGGAAAAGTGCTAGCTGGTCTCTCCTGCCATTGTTCTCCTTTCCTAGAATGGAAGTGCCTGCAGGCTTTCTTTAGCAAATTAGTTGATGAGATTAGCTAATGATCTCTCTGGAAGGTCAAAGAGCCTAAGGCAACACTGAAAGGGGCCAAGGCCAGAACTGGTAAGGAAGCACCCGCTGTGCAGTCAGACACAGTTGACCGTGCAGCCCCGAGACAGAAGGAGCCTAGAGTGTGACAGTGTACAGTGGGGCTGCACGTTGCTTTCTCACTTAAGGGCAAGTGGTGAGAAATGGCTGGGATGTGTATGAAGGAAATAGCTACTGACTGGTAGTGAAAAGCAAAACAAAGCCAGTCCAGTGCACAAGACCAGAGACCTCTACAATCAGCCTGCTAGAGTATGTATTGTAGCCAGCTAGCCTCAGTATTCTTACCTGTAAAATAAGGATAATCCTACCCTTTCTGGACATGCCATGTAGTTATACTAGAGCTCACACTGAGGGGTGTGTGTGGAAAGTCAGAGTCCTCTCTCTACCCTTGTAACACCTTTATTGAAAGAGCAGCATGGTTATTTGAAAGACTGGTGGGCAGAGGGATGAAAAGGCCTGGTATCCTGTCCCACTTCCGTCTCTTCTTAGCCACAGACAAATTACTCTACTACTTCCTTTTCTGTGACATGGGAGAATAGTCACAATACTATCCTGGGAGATAGAGAGTATCATTGGCAAAACTTATGAGGGAAGTATAACACTATTAATTGCTGTGTGTGTGTGTGTGTGTGTGTGTGTGTGTGTGTGTGTGTGTGATATTAGGATGACAACTCACATACTTCCCAGAGTCACCCTTTCTACTCAATATTTGAGCTTTTAGATGACCACCAGAGTGACTGTGTTGGGGAATATTAGTTGAAGATGTGTTACATTTGTTCATGCTATGGAATATTTGTTTATTGATGCAAAGATGTGTTGCACTCTTTTATGTTGCATTTGTTTAACTCTGAAAAGCTGTGTTACTTTGCCTGCTTCAAACACCTGATTGGTCTAAGAAAGAGCTGAATGGCCAATAGCAAGGCAGGAGAGGGATAGGTGGACCTGATAGGTAGAGTGGATAAATAGGAGGAGAAATCTAGGCTTGGGAAAGAATGGAGAGTGAGAAAAAGAGGAGAGGAGGAGGCCAGGGGCCATCCAGCCAGTCACACATCCAGCCATAGAGTAAGAAGGAAAGAAAGATATATAGAATAAAGAAAGGGAAAAAGCCCAGAGGCAAAAGATAAAGAGAAAAGGGGATAATTTAAGTTAGAAAAGCTGGCTAGAAACAAGCCAAGCTAAGGCTGGGCATTCATAAGCAAGAATAAGCCTCTGTGTATTTATTTGGGAGCTGGATGGGAGGCTCCCAAAGAGAAGAAAAAGACCAACAACTACATGACTGTTCTTACATAGCTGTCTGCATTTATAACACATTATCTAATACCCCATGAAACTGGCTTCCTAATATCTGTTCCACTTAAAATATCTTGTGTATGTTATTCATGAAAATATTGTTCTCTTTGCTGATGACTGGTTCAAGAAGAGGCAGTTGACCCAAACCTGGGCAGTGAAGTATATGGCAAGCCTATCGAGGGATCACAAGCCAACTGATCCTATTCTACATCTGAACACTAACTGTTCATTGCACCATAGAGCTGCAATGCCTGGAACTCATGAAGAAACTGCTCTATAGCATCAATATTTACTGTGGGTGGCAGGAAGGAAGACAGGGAGAATTCAAGGTCCTTGAGAGTCACTGAGCAGTTGAATCAACTACCCTGGAATTCCACTTTTTACTCACTTAAAAAAATTGAAGCTTTAAAAATTGTTGCAGCAAAGGTGTCTTGGCTGCTTTCCATTGCAATTTGACCAATCAGTTACATAATTCTTGACGCTTACTTCTTCTTACTGACATTTTCTTCCCTCTCTATTATAAAGATGAGGCTGTAGATTTGGCAAATATGAAAACATTTAATGAAGAGAATGCAAATTTCCTGTACCCTTTCTTTGTTGGAGGAAGCCATCACTAACATTTTGGCCAACTTTCCTTGGTGCTTTCTTTTAGCTTGTTTGTGTTTACTTCTCAGAGAGGGGAAATCAACGAGATTTGATAGGCTCATGTACTTCTTTTAGAAGGAGTACTGAAGGAAAAAAGAAGGATAAGTGGTGGGAGAAATCTGAGGAAACTTTCTGGGAGGAACATCAAATTGTACAAGAGGTGTGGGAGAGAGAACAGAGAGGAGTTTTTCAGACAAGTGTAACCCTCAAGGTTTTCCCAACAGTTGATAGTGACTCTTGCTGGCTTTCAGTGCTGGACAAAGGAAGGTATGTCTTTCCTTTCATCCTGTCTTCTCTACTGTGCTAAGCCCACAGAGATAAGGCCTGCCCTCCCTGACTGGTGGAAGCAAACACTGCAGCCAGCTGGCGCCTTCATATTTTGAGCAGCTCATTAAAGGCGTCCCAGTGATCTAATTAATCGAGGTGAGAGCTGTGTTTCCAGGAATCAAGCCATGAAGCTTGTACAGATGCTATCATTCAGGCAGACAAAGATGATAATACTTCATTTATGGTCAAGATTGCTACAGAGAAGCACTGAGCCATGTGCGATCCGTATAGTCAATTTGCTTAGGTCAAAGATTATTAAAAAACATGGGTACAGTCCCAGATGCAGCTATCTATCTATCTATCTATCTATCTATCTATCTATCTATCTATCTATCTATCTATCTATCTACTTTATATTTATCTACTTATCTACCTACCTATCTTTCTGACATGTGGATACAACAATGTTGAACTTGTACTTCAGCACAGGAAGTCGTTAAGTGAGGTCAATTGGCTGCCCCTCCATTCAGGAACATGAACTTGTGTTGAGTACATGTCAGTGAGGTGTGCATAAGTACCAGTATTCTTATGGCTTAATTATTTCTGAGACCTTTGCTGTAGAGGTTAGAGTTCTTTTATTCCTTAAAGATTAGTGCTCAGGTGACAGATAAGTTCCATCTCATTTGACAGAGTAGATAGTATAGTAATGGTTCCTAAAAAAGGTTCTAGGGTTCATTAGGAAAGACCCACCTTGATTGGCAATATCTGTATGTGCACCAGATGGGCTTGAAAACTCTGTGGTCTAAAGGTTAAACACTAAATGCTTCCAAGACACCTCGGGACTCCAGGAATCAGAAAAACAGAGAGCAAGGTCAACTGAGTTCTAATTTTGATTGTGTTTTGGTCCAAATATGGACCGCCCCAACAGGTTAAAGTACTCGAACCCTTGGTTCCTCACTAGTGATGTTGATTTGAGAGGTTGTGGAGCCTTATGGAGGAGGTGGTTTCCTGTGGGTGGGCCATGGGGCCTAAAAACTATCCCTACTTCTGGTCCAGGCTTTTTCTGCTTCTGGATCTGCCAAGATATAACCAGCTGTGCCATATGCTCCTGCCACCGTGGACTGTGTGCCAGCCGCCATGGCAGCTTCACTGCAATGGACTGTGGCCTCTGAAACTGTGAGCCAAACACAAACTCCTCCTCCCCTCAGTTGCTTCTGCCAAGTGTTTTGTCACGGGATGGAAGAGCACCAACTGCAGCCACTGTGCCTACTTCCCAGTGTTCTCACCTTCAAGTGGTTCTAGTGATTCAGTTCCTGTCTGTATCATAGAGTTGTCGTGGTAATCAAGTATGATGCTGTGCACAGAAAGTCAGGGATAGCATAACAGGCTGTGTTCTCTGTCCTCTTGGTACTGATGTGATTTAAAAATCTTTCTTGGGTAATTCCTTATTTAGGAATTTTAGAAATTTCCTGTGTCCATGACAATGTAAAGATGTAAGTTTTCTTTTTTGAGTTTTTAAGGAAGATTTCCACATGGTCTTTTCCTTGAATATAGAACCAGGAAGAGGCTCTGTGGGGGTATTGTGTTCCCCAAAATATTGTGTCTGCTAATAAACTTATCTGGGGTCAGAGAACAGGACAGCCACAATATTAAACATAGAGGTTAGGCAGTGGTAGCATACGCCTTTAATCCTAGCATTCCAGAGACAGAAATCCCTCTGGATCTCTGTGATTTCAAGGCCACATTGGAAATGGCCAGGCATGGTGACCCACGCATTTAATCCCAGAAAGTGAGCTTAATCCCAGGGAGTGGTGGTAGAAAGCAGAAAGGTATATAAGGCGTGAGGACCAGAAACTAGAAGCCTTTGGCCTGGAGAAGCATGTGGCTGGTTAAGCTTTCAGGCTTCTGAGAAGCAGCAGTTCAGCTGAGAGTCATTTGGATATGAGGACATAGAGGCTTCCAGTATGAGGAAACAAGACCAGCTGAGGATCCGGCGAGGTGAGGTAGCTGTGGCTGTTTCTGTCTCTCTGACCTTCCAGTGTTCGCCCCAATAACTGGCCTCAGGTTTGATTTATTAATAAGAACTTTTAAGACTCCTGCTACAAGGCTCTCTGTATATGACTCTGCTAGACTTATTTCCTGGTTTCATGAATTTAGTATTGGTAGTCAGTTTAGCTGGTTCCCCAGACCGTCCTCATTTTCTATTGGGTATAATCATCCCTACCACCATTACAGTAATAAATAACAGTTGGTATTGATTATTCAGTACTTCCTATAATGTGTGTCAGATGGATGCTCTCATTTCATACTTATGAAAACCCACACGGTATTACTGTCCTCAGATTACAGGTGTGGAAATGGAGGCTCAGAGAATTAAATAACGTGCTCATGGTCCACAGCTAATGCTTATTGAACACTATCTGTACTGTCCTAAGCATTGAGTTTAACTTCCTCATTTGATCTTAAAGCAACTGTGTTAAGTAGATACTAATTATTCACATTATTATTTCATGAAAAAACTGAAACTCAAAGAAGTTAATCAAACTCACTTGAGGTCAGAGAGCTCATGTGACTCATGGGCTGACCCCAGGGTCCAGTTTACTTCCTTGTTTTTTCCTTGAGTTCAGGACTGACAGACCTGAGCCTGTGCTCCATTATATTAGTCAGAGTTCTCTAGAGTAACAGAATTTATAGAATGAATCTATCTATCTATCTATCTATCTATCTATCTATCTATCTATCTATCTAT
>CABHPR010138205.1:26594-36785 GCA_902168415.1 Peromyscus melanophrys
TATCTATCTATCTATCTATCTATCTATCTATCTATCTATCTATCTATATAAAGGGAATTTATTAGAATCACTTACAGGCTGTGGTCCAGCTAGTCAAAAAATGGCTGCCTCTGTTCAGTTCATGAGACTGGATGTCTTCAGTATGTGCCAGAATCCCAAAGAAGTAGGCTGTAACACCGGTGAAGGAATGGGCTTTCTACTGAGGCAAGATTAAAGGTGTGCCTTCCCACCTTGAAGATCCAGTTTAGAAGTGGATCTTCCCACTTCAAATTAAGCAAAAATCCTTCAGAGGTATGCTCCTTCATTTTTGGGTTTTAGTTCATTTCATATGTAGTCAAGTTGGAAACCAAAAATATCTATCATATCCATCCACTGTGCTCCATGGCAGGCTGTAGTTCTAACCTTTAAAGCTTCTGGGAGGAAGACACCAGGTGAAGAGAAAGTCATGAGTTCAATTCCAGAGGAAGTGACAGATTAGAGGGTCTTATTGTCTGTGAGGCCTTATAATAGCTCCACCATGTGCATGCCTCAGAGAAACAGATATTAGCAATCTAGTTGCATATAGTTGGCAGAATATCAATTCTCAGAATTCAACTTGAGAGAGTCAGCAAAATGCTCCTCTCTGTATAGAACGTATGTGTCCCCTCAAATCCATATGTGTTGCCCAAGTCTCTAGTGTAATAGCATTTGGAGATGAGGCCTTTGAGAGATAATTTGGCCAGGAGCCTAGAGTCACATGGATGGGATTAGTGTTCTTAGAAGAGAAATGAGAGCCTATTTTCTCTTTCTTTGCTCTCATGTGAGGGCACGGAAAGAAGATGGTCATCTGAAAATCAGCAAGAGTGTGCTCAACAGACACTGGTTCTGCTGGAACCAGACCTTCTGTTTCCTGGGCCTTTGAGAAATAGATTCCTGCCCTTGAACTCTTCGACATTGTGTGCCAGCTACAGCAGCTCAAGCTCACTACAGTATGTTCTCTTGTTTTAGTGATTTTCATCAGTTCCTGTTAAGGCCGTGAAGTGAGAAGGAAACATTCTTGATCTGTAACTATGGATGTGACATTATGGGTTTGATGAATGATCCCCCAATGGTTTCTGATACTTGCCACACTTGGACGCTGCAGCCACAACCCAACAAGCAGCTGCTTAGAATACTCCATCTCAATTGAGGAATCCGACTCCATAAAGAGGCTGTTTACCAAGATTACACAGGTAACTGGTGTGAGAGCTGGGACCAGAATGTAGGTATTCTGTCTACTTTGTTGTTCTTTGTGTTATTTGCATGTGGATAGATAGGTGGAATGAATCAATAAATGTTTACTAACTGTTTAGTAGGTCTCTACATAACATTTTGTATATAATAACTGAATTCTTACAGGCGTACTGCAAAATCCAATTACTATTATGAATGAAGAAACTAAGGGTCACCAAAGTTAGACAACATTCTCAAGTTTGTACAACGGATCAAACCCATGTTCTTAGTGGTTCTGTGGCCTCTTGTTTCTCTGCAATGGTTTCCCAAAAAGGCTGTAACTGAACAGTTGATGGTAATAAGGAGGAAGTCAGGGAGTTCCTATAACAAAACACTAAGACTTGGAGATTTATGATCAACAGAAAATTACTTATTTCTTGTAATTCTTGAGACTTGGAAATTCAAGATCAAGGTGCTGGCTGATTTGGTGTCTGCTGAGTGGTCTCTTCCAGGCCTTTTCCCCAGGGACACCTTTTATTCTCGGAGGCTTTGTACCCATGACCAATTACTCTCCCCCAAAGGACCTCTCTTCCAATACTGTTATTTTGGAGGTGACAGTTTTAACATATGTTTTTTGATGGTCCTCAAATTATAATGAGATGATGCCTTAATCCACTGGCAGTTGAAAATACCACAAGCATTTAATGCACTGAGTCTACTCCACAAACATCGTAGTTTAGCAACACAATGTAGTAGAGGATGGACTATATATCCTTGTAATCATGGGGCTGACTAGAGTTGAGGCTCGTGGCCGCTGTCCAGCATTATGAGACAGTATCACAAGGTATAATGCTGCCATGGAAAAGGATCACAATTTGAAGTTTAAAACATGGTTTCTACTGAATGTGTATAAATCTTAACATCATAAAGTAGAAAATCGTAAGTTGAACCATTGTGAGCTGGTGACCATCTGTACCTAGCAGACAGACATCCAGACTGTAGCAGCAGGGGAAGCAGTGCCGGAATGTATGTGCTCACAATCCCTGATGAGATGGGGTTTGCTGAAAAGAAAATCATCTGCCAACCCACCAGTGGATGGAGATTTCATACATGCTCTCCACAGGGATGAATGTTTGTAGAAATGTCTTGATTTTTATGCCATTGCTGATAACTATTTTTACTGCAGAATCTGTGCAGATTTAATATCTGAATGTTAGTTTAGGTACTTTTTATGTTCAAGAAATGCATTGTCTCAAACGCTGTTTTTGTGGAAGGGATCTCATTTTACAATAATGAGGCATATTAGAATGGTCAAATAGCCCAGAAAACAATACAGGACAACTGTGTTCTCTGAAAGTTATGGAGGGCTCTGGTGTGTCTATTCACTTTGTATGGCCAAGCTTCCCTCAGCAGCTGTGTTTGGGGGACAAAGTGTGTGGCAGGCTCAACTGGGACTGGCACACATATAGGAAGCATTCATGGGTTTTGGTGGTTCATCTTCCCCATCAACTTGATTGGATTTGGAATCACGTAGGAGACACACCTCTGAACATGTCTGTGAGTGAGAGTGAGGGGGGAGACTCAACCTGAATGTGGGTCGGTACTATCCACAGCATGAAGTCACAGACCAGTTCAAAGGGGAAAAGGGGAAACCACCTAAGGACTTGTCTTTCTTCTTTTTCCGATTTCTGGCCAGGGATGCACAGTGACCAGCCACTTCACACTTCAGCTGCTCTGATCGTGGATGCAAAGTGACCTGCTGTCTCACACTGTGTCTTCCCCAGTAAGGTAGACCATACTCTCAAATCATGAGCCAAAATAAAACCCTCCTTCCTGAAGTTGCTTTTGTCAGGTAATTTTTTTCACAGCAATGAGAAAAGTCAACTAACACAGGCTTACCAGCCAGGATAGAATCTAAGGTGTGCTTGTAAATGCCATGTTTGGTTACACAGGTAGGTGGTGCAGTTGATGTGGGGAGCTGCTGATGGGTTCCTTAGCACACAGATAAGGCAGCTACACCAGTGCATGCTGTATAGTTGTTACTGGTTAATGGTGTTAGAGATTGAGCCCAGACTTGCACTTACTGTGGAGGTACCCCACCTCTGAGCTGAGCTGCATCTACCCCAGTCAGCTACTTGCCCCTTCCTGATTTCAGTGTTATTGAGCTTTGTGGGTTTTATTTTTTTACATTTACTTTTAAAATTTTCAGACTGATGGGTATTTGCCTGTGTTTTTCTGTGGGCTATCTTTTACTACTGTAGGCTTCCTGTTATATTATATCAATACAACTCACTGAGATGTATTTATTTTATTGTTTCCTGAGCCCATCACATGTGCTGAGTGGTTCATAAAATTAAAGTGAACTTTCTTCCTGACTGAACGCTTATACATTCATAGTGAACTTCCTTTTTAGAAAAGTCAATATGAATAATTCCTGAACTGCAAAAACAGGTGCTCAAGTGTTGAATTGTTTTCCAAAAGAGCTATCTTGAGGAGTATGCATTATGTTATGGAACTGAAACTATTTGCCATACTAAAACTACACACACACACACACATATGCACACTCATGAACGCATATATACCATACACATACACCACATCCATGCACATATATACACATCAATATGCACACCAACACACACACACACACACACACACACACACACACACACACACACACACCACACTTCACATTGTAGGAGCTCAGTAAATAGCTGGTAATGTCATGGGTGGGTCTATCTCTGACCCAGCATCTCTAACACAGACACATAAGTTCTTGAGTTAATATTTGTGAAATGAATGATTCCATCTTTGAGCAGCAGACTTATTTTCTCAGATATTGATTAGATATCTCTGCTTTAATAGCCTGTAGCAACCTCAAAATTGTATTATTGGGGCCTAATCTATAATCACAGCTTGATAAATTAATTTTTCTATTTTCCTTGTTACAAAATTAAATTAGGGACCAGAGAGATAGCTTGGCAGGTGAAAGCACTTGCTGCACAAGCCTGATGACCCTAGTTCAGATCCCCAGAGCATATGCAAAAGCTGGACATGATGGTGTATGCCTATCATTCTAACACTCCAATGATAAGATGGGAGGGGGAGATGGAAGGATCCCCTACAAGCTTGAGGGGCCAGAAGGTCTGGAGCATTCAGTGCAGCAACAAAAAAGATGGAAAGCAAAGGTTCACCCAAAGTTGTCTTTTAACCTCCTCACACCCAAACATGTACACATGCATGTGAGCACATACCATATACACACAAACATGTATATAAACATTTTTAAAAATCAAAACACTCTCATGATTATTAGTTATATTTCTCATTTCTGTGATCAAACACTTGAGAGAAGCAACTCAAGGGATAAAGTGCTTATTTTGACCCACTGTTATAGGGGCTTCCATCCTTCTTGATGGGGGAGGACACTGTTATAGGGGCTTCCATCTTTCTTGATAGGGGAGGAATGGTGGCAGATGGTTCCATGGTGGCAAGAGTCTGATAGATGCCTGGTCACAACAACATAGATCAGGAGGCAGAGAGGCAGGACAAGAAAGTGGGCCAGGGTATCTAGCTGAAGACCTGTCCTAGTGACTCACTTCCTTCAGCTAGGCCCCACCTCTGGAAGGAGGTGGGGAGGCTCAACAACCTACCAAAATAATGTCATCCTCTGGGTCCATGTGTTTAACCACATGAATTTATGAGGGGCATTTTACATTTAACACACAAAACACAGAACTAAAATTCTTCCAACAGGGATGCATGATTTAAGATGTGAAGTTCTCTGTGATCCTGGCATCTGGGACGACCTCCTCTCAAGGTTTACATATAGCATTTCAAACATTTGTGATACAAACGTTAATACATATAACCCTTTCAAAATGCAGTAGGAGTAAATAATGATGGCTCTCAAAACCACAGTTTTTAAAATAAGAGATTAAACTTCCCTGTGTTAGGTGGACTTAAAAGCCCATCACTGCTCTGTTGTAAGGAAAATAAGGATGGTTCCAAGAGAATTCATATTGTTATTCTGTAATATCTTTGTTTCTATAGGAAGCCTCCCCATCATGATTTCTCCTTTCATTGAAAAAGGAAAATCCTAACACACAAAGATGTGGTAGGATATTAGTTTTTCTTTTACACCTCAGGAGAACCACATGCTTGTATCAAACTTACATTTGGAGGCAGAATGATTTGCCACATGGAGCTCACTCGGAACACCAATGTTCAGCATGGGTGGCCTTCTTGGGGTGTCACAGGCAGGGTTTAAGTCTGACGGGATCTCAGAGTCGACTGTGTGGGTTCTACAGGGGCAGGGGGCAGGGGATGGGCGGGTCCTCTGCCTGGCCTGGGGGTGAGGGCCATCTGGACTCCTTTGTCCCTCACAGCTGGCTTCAGGACCTCCTTCCTTCTGTTCCCAGTGCTGAAATGATCATCCAAGCTTTTACTTGTTCTCATTCCCCTTGTGAACACTAATTTTAGTGTCTGTCCAGAGCTTTTCAAAGGCATGTGTTTGAACCCTAATTTATCCCTTCCTCCCTTGCAAAGCAAGGTCCCCCATCCCCTAACACCCACACACTCGCATTTGCTCCGTTCCTGCTTTCATCTGCAGGGAAAATGGTGTTTTCTAAGATATTATCTAGTCTGATATTGACATTCTAACATTCTAGGATGCTCCTTCAATTTGTTCTTTGGAGAAAGAATATGCATGTAAGTGTGTGTGTGCCGGGGGTGGGGTGGGGTGGGGTGGGGTGGGGTGGGGAGAAGCATGTTTATAGCCAGCTAGAGTTGAGATACCTTCAATTACTGATGTGACATTTATGTTTCCAAGTATGTTTTAATATTGTCACTATTCTGTGTATCTACAGAGTATTACACATCATGTAACATGCTATAACTTTTATAAATAATATCTCATCACAAGGATCAAATATTCCTAACTATAATCATAAGAGGAGAAGGAGGGAGTCAATATGTCAGCGTTGCATATATGTGCTTTTCCAATTATGAGTCTCATGAAAAGTGGATTTTAATGCATCTTCACTTGAAATATGGCTGAGGTCAACCAGGAGAGAATGAAGGTGGTATTTTACACTATTTTAACAATGAGACAGAGAAAAAGTAAAAAGAATGTAACTGTAAACCTAGCAAGAGAAGTAATAGAAACATACCAAAGAGGTCTTTCTGTGAGAAAATGATGGGAGTTCTATTAATTTGAAAATAGAAATTTATTTATCAGAGAGGTAGTGTCCTGAGTATATAGTAAATCCAGAAAAATTCACACTCAGCAATTTGTTCATTTCATAGACTAAAAATCTGAGCTAAATCACCTGCATCAACATTTAGATTTTCCTTAGACTGGGATACGTCAAATGCCTTTGGCTTATGAAGAAAGGTCTTGGTTTCTTATGCACAGGAAATGGCACTTTTCATTTTGGAAATGGCTTATGGATTTGTGATGTCCAGAATCCCAAAGACTGAAGTACAGTCTAGGGTTGAAGACTTAGTTTGTATAGGCGGTCAGTTGGCAGCAGCACATCAACAGATAAGGCTAATTAATTGAACCAAGTTCTATGCCTGCTATCTTAGTTAGAATTTCTATTGCTGTGATTAAATACCATGACCCACAGCAACTTGGGGAGGAAAGGGCTTATTTCATCTTACAGCTCTGAGGTCACATTACATTACTGAGGAAAGTCAAGGCAGGAACTCAAGACAGGAACCTGGAGGCAGGACTGAAGTAGAAGCCAGATGGATTCTACGTACCAGCTTGCTCCTTATGGCTTGCTCAGCCTTCTTTCTTATAGTACTAATGACCACCTGCTGAGGGGTGGTACTGCCCATAATGAGATGAGCCTTACCACATCCATTATCAATCAAGAAAATGCACCACAGTCTTATCCACAGGCCAATCTGGGGGAGATATATTCTCATCTGAGGTTCTCGTTTCTAAATTGACTAAGTTGTTTAAAGTTGACATAAAACTTGCTAGCACACCTACCCAGGACCCACGTCCCCCTGACAAGAAGCAACCTGAGCATTTGAGGGGCATCCAGTTATTCAATGGCTAACCAATACACAAAAACCCAGACTTGCACATCGCACTTAGATTTTCAAAGGAGTACTAACAATGCCCTCCAAAAATTTAGGAACACAGAGTTGGGGAAGCAAGGGTGCCCTCTGGAAAGCTCTATGGGGCCCCATAGATTGCTTTGTTTCCTAAAAATTTTTTTTTGAAATTTCAAAGGCTATCTCAGTTCATAGAGCATGAACCCCATTGTTTTATTCACCTCCAAATTAGTCTCAGGTAAGGTGATGGGTGTGAGTATAAGCTGCTTGGAATCTCAGTCTGAGAGAAATTTAAGTGTTGATGCAGGTGACTTTGTTCAGATTTTTAGTCCATGAAATGAACAAATTGTTGGATGTGAGGGTCAATTTATTTGACCTTTTCTGCATACTCTGGATACTACCCCTCTGAGTCTTACTGTTTTCATTTTTAATACTTGAAAACTACTCCAGCTTCCTGGGGTGGGTGTGAGGGGGAAAATGAGATTCACCGGGGAAAGTATCTCTGGTACTTGGTAGGTGGTGGGCTTCATTAGTGTATCTCAGTGTGGATGGACAGAAACAGGCCCCAGCCTTTTCCTGCTCAGGCTCAGCTGGACACCCAAATAAATAGGTTTCCAGCCCAAGGGTCCTGTAGTCTTAGAAAAGCACAAAGCTGGTTGCGGGATAGAAGCACCAAACTAGGAGCCCCTGAGTCACGGAGTGGGATATCTCTATCCAAGCTTCCTAGAACATTTTGATAATGAATCTAGGGATTCAATCTTCTAGATCTATCTGGCTCCAGCTCTGCCAATTTAAAATTACTCTACAGCATTAGAAGCACTGGATTTCTTCTGTCCTGGTACAAAGAGGACCCTGCCTCTCAAGATGATGCTAAAACATCCACTGGAACCCAGCTGGCTCCCCTTGCACTCTGTGAACATGCTGACAGAAAGTCTAACCAAGACTCATTCAAGCCAAAGAAACCTCAGTCTGCTTCGGGTCAGGCAAGCACTGTCTTCTGAGCACAAATATCACAGTATAAAAAGAGAACTGTAGGTAATTGCCACATTCCAGTTGGTGCCATTGTGTGCTCAGGGCATCTCTCAGCACCTCTACCCTGTGTCTACAGCATCCTTCCCGTTCCTTCCCCTCCTCCCTCCCAGAAAATTAACTTCTAATCATCTGCTAGCAATTTCTAGGAACCACTACAGGAGGAAGGGTTACATTATAAAGCTGGGAGTATCCAAAGAGACCTGAGTGCCAGTACTGGCTCTTCTATCTTCTGGCTATGCCATCATGGGTAAACTAATTAACCTTTGGAGGCCTCAGTTTCTCTTGCTAAGGTGGATGTTGTGACTCACTTTCACTTATCACAGTGTCTGACCCCTAAAAGTGCTTACTAAATTATCGCTATTGGTCATCATTGAGAGTGATATTATCTATAGGATTATGCTTTGCTATTGGTCATCGAGAGTGACACTATCTATAAGATTACGCTTTGTATTTAGTAAAGCACAAATGTCAGATGCTTAAGGAAGTGCCAATAAATGAACTCTTGGGTGGGTTCCATATTTCCCGAGTCCTCATTTTAGAGGGCTCCTTTGAGCTGCTGGCATTTGTAGTTAAGTAACCAGCTTGGCCTGGCAGTGAGACACACCTGGCTTCTGCTTGTTCACTGTGTCTGTCTCCACCTCCATCCTTCATTGATCGGCTTCACGTTTAGCTGTAACCATCCCCAATTGCCTACAGGACCAAACATGTAGGCGGCAATAATTAAGAAATCACAGGCACATACCTTGCAGATGGCATAATCAGCTAGGTGTCTGGTACTGATGCCCTAACAAGCTTGCTGAGGGGTCCTCCCTGCAAACAGTTACACTTAACCACAGGTGAAAACAAGTCTCCATTTCAGGGTAGGGAAGACTTACTTCCTTTGGTAGGAGTCTTTCCATTATTGAGGATGTTGGAGTCTTTTCTTTCAGTTCAGTTTTTCAGGGGTTCTGGGTACCTGGTTGTAAGTTCTGCATCTGTTAGTCCGGCAACTTGGATTTTATTGATTGATTCTGATCCAGCCTGCTCTGTAAGCCTCTCAAACATGATGATGAATATAGACAGGATAAACAGACCTCCCTTTGGCAGAGAATCCAATGCAGTGAAAATTTATCTTTGCAAATGTTTGTTTTGAAACTTCTAGCAATATACAGGATTTGCATACTTTGATGATGGCCCCGTCCCTCCCACTGTTAGGAAGATATCTGGAAATCAATAAACAGCAATTTATGGATAACAAAAGACATTTATTTTAGCTAGATTCCTCCTCTCTAACAGCATGTCCCTCTTGAACGTTTAAACCTGAGGGTAGGCTACCTGTCAGTGTTTCCTGTTTCAAAGGAAGTACCTCCTGATTGTTGGTGATGAGAATTTGTTTGTTCACATTCACCACTTGTCTCCTGTGGGCTGGATTCTGATGAAAGCTTATAGGAAGCAAAAATTTGGTGTTTCTTTTGGATCATGAATTCATTGAACAAATATTGAATAAAGATTTTATATGTGATGCTAAGTTGGACAGTGAGGCTACGCCGGGATATAGAGGGCAGTCTCTAAGATCTGGTTTGAGAAATCACACAAAATAGAAATCAACATGCTGTAAAAATAAGAGTAAAATGGGAACATATGACAAAGGAACTAAGACCATGGGCAGCCAAAGGGGGATGACTAAAAAGGCATGGGCTGGGTAGATAATGCTGTCAGATTTAGTGGTCCCAGGCTCTCGCATGGTAGCTGCACAGTGTCTCTATTACTTGAGTGACCTACCTTTCTTTCTTTCTTCCTTTCTTTCTTTCTTTCTTTCTTTCTTTCTTTCTTTCTTTCTTTCTTTCTTTCTTTCTTTCTTTCTTTCTTTCTTTCTTTCTTATCTCTCTCTCTCTCTCTCTCTCTCTCTCTCTCCCA
>CABHPR010138206.1:0-25034 GCA_902168415.1 Peromyscus melanophrys
ACAACCTAGGCCAGCAAAATTGCTCAGTGGGTAGAGGTACAACCTCTAAAAAAGTCCAACGGCTGGAGTTCAATCCTCGGTACCTACAAGTTGGAAGGAAATAGCTGATTCCCACAAGTTGTCCTTTGATCTCCACATGTGCACACATGCCTGCTTGTGAACACACACACACACACACACACACACACACATTAAATATATAAATAAAACATTTAAAGTCAGTGTGACTTAAAGTATTTTTGCTCTACAGCCCAAACAGACTGAGACAAAAAGGAAAAAACAAGAGAGATGATCATGGCTGGTTAAGAAGATTTGAAGGACACTTGCATTGGAGTGCACACGTTTGAAGGTCTGTGGCCTGGAACCAAGATTATGGCTGTTCTCTCAACGAATATGAAGTTCAGCGTGCCATGCACTGATCCAGACATAGAGGTTAAGCAGACACTTGGAGCTGTGATCCTCTGCGTCCACCGTAGTGTTCAATTAAAAACCAGTCCAAACCAGGCAGTGATGGCTGGCACCTGCCTTTAATCCCAGCACTGGGAGCCAGAAGCAGGCAGATCTCTGGGAGTTTGGGTCTACAAAGTGAGTTCCAGGACAGCCAGAGATACACACAGAGAAATCCTGTCTCAAAAAACAAAAAAAAACAAAAAAAAACAGTGCAGTCCAACATCCAAAGCTGTCTTTCATTCTTTACCATTTGTCATAAAAGCACCATGAGGCAGTGTACATTCATTAAACACTACTTATTTTTAAAACACTTCTTCTTTTTATCTATTAACCATCCACACACAGCAACTCCTCCAGATCTATGCCCCGCTCACACAAATTCAAATACCCAACACCTTGCCCCCAGATCAACCCTCTTTTTAAAGCAGAGAATTAAATTTAAAGATAACTGAATCCCTGAGTCAGGAAGAAAGCCACTAGAAATCAGGACCCCCACATGGGGAGCCAACATGCTTTAAGAGGAAGAAAGGAAAGAAGGGAGGGGAGGGAAGGAGGAGAGAGGTAAAAAAGAGAGGAGAGAGAGAGAAAGGAGAGAGAGGAGAGAGAGAGGAGAAAGAGAAAGGAGGGAGGAGAGAAAGAAAGAAGAGAGAGAAGAAAAACAGAAGAGAGAGGGAGAGAAGAGAAAGAAAGAGGAGAGAGGAGAGCGAGCATGCTCAGCAGACATCACACAATGAGCCCCTCTTGAGAAAGGTGACTCCAGATGGTGTTTATCAAGCTGGTGAAGAGGAGTTCCACTGTTTATCGCAAGGAGACAACAGATCCTTTCTCACCATTTATTGGCCACTCCTGACACATCAGCGACCTGTGTGTACCTCATCGTTTTGATAGATGGATATTACTGTAAAAGCAAAACTCATCAAAGACGAAAGAGTCGGCTCTGTCTAAGGTTTCCAATGATGATTTATAATTGATAATTGGTTTTGCCAGGCATGTCTCACAAGCCAGTGAGAAACTTGTTCACCCCCTTGATTTATAGTTTGTAGGAAATAAAAAGACAATTGTTGCTCACCTTCCTTTCACCTTCAAGATGTATATGTTTGGGGGCTGGGGGTGGTGCTCACTGATAGAACGTGTGCCTAGCAACCCCAGAACTGAAAAAAAGGATTAGTTTTTAAATTTTTGACTGCCTCATCATGCCAGTAAAAATGACTTATTGGAAGTCCTTCATACTGTGCACTGTGCATGGAATGCCTCAGGCAGTGTCCACAGACACTGTAAGATCTGTTGTCATCCCCATTTGATGATGAGCACTAGGATGCAGTGGCTCACCCCATGTCTCATGGCTGCCCCAGGAGCCCCATAACCTGACTGGACATCCCCCACATCTGGGGCTGGATGTTGTCCTGCACCTTGGGAGAACAACAGGATCTCTCTTCCTTTGAGAGAAGTTTGATGGCAGTTCACAGTGAAACTGTCCACGTGGCAAACTCCACCAGGTGGACCCACCAGCTGGCCTCCTAACAGGGGGAAAGAGCATTACTGTTTCCGGCAGTACACCAGGGGCAGAGGACTTCGTAAATGGCCATGGTTAGAAAACTGAACTCAAAATCCAAGTTCTGGCCAGTCATGGTAGGGCATACATCTAATCCCAGTACTCAGGAGACAGAGGCAGGTTGAGGTCTGTGAGTTGAGGCCAACCTGGACTACATAGTGAATCTCAGTTCAGTCAGAGCTACATGGTGAGACTCTGTCTCAAAAGCATAGAGAAGAGAAGGAACAGCCACGTGTCTGGTGTTTCTTGATTATTTGTGGGCACATGGATTCTCTGAGCCTGTCATGGTAAACTAACCAGTTTGTATTTTGCCACCATAAAAATGTTTTTACTCTATTTTAAAGCTTCACGCTCTCCTCCAACTTTCTTAATAAGTTAAATTTTAAAAAAGAATTTTGCTTTCCTTATTAAATACAAGATAATCAGTAGTTGGTAAGTTATTCAAATATTTATTACCATGAAAATAAAAGTCACAGTAATATACTTTTTCTAAGCCATGATTTTTTTTAGCTTCTTTTTTCTACTTTTTCTGATTTTGAGACAAGGTCTCTCTGTAGCCTTGGCTGTTCTAAAACTCACTATGTAGACCAGGCTGCCCTCAAACTCACAAAGATCCGCCTGCCTCTGCCTCCCGAGTGCTGGGATTAAAGGTGTGCACCACTATGCCTGGTTTCTATTTAGTTTCTAGTACTTGGCTCTGAATCTTTCAGTTGCTTAGAATGTGGTACTGGGATTCAATACGCTGAACATAAACAACCAGTTCCTACTCATGACAGTTGTACATTTACTCTGGAAATTAAAAAAGAAAAAAAGCAAAGAAAACTTTTTGAAACATTAATGTTGAGCTAAGGGGGAGGGGTCCTTTGCTCTTACTTATTTTAAAACAGAATTACAGGCAGGGCTGGACAAATAGCTCAGCAGTTAAGAGCAATAGATGCTCTTCCAGATGACCCAGGTCTGAGTCCCAGCACCAACATGGCAGCTCACAACTATGTGTATCTCCAGTTCCAGGAGATCTGACCCCCACTTACTGGCCTCCATGGGTACTGCATGCATATGGTGCACATACACACAAGCAAAGCATCCTTACACATAAAATAAGAAAAAATAAATCTTTTAAAACATAAACAGAAGTAGTTTAAATAGTTAAGGCATAAGCAAACATGCTGCTATTTTCCTCCCCTCCAGATGTATATGATTTCACGCATCTGCAGCCATGTATTGCATTTCCATTCTGATGAAGAAAAATGAAACTAATTTTTGTACAAATTATTAGGAAGAATTTGTTTTTTCTTTCTCTGTCCAACAATACTAATGGCTGGGTATTTGTGCATCTGACATTCTTTCTCAATACAATTGAATTAAGAATATGTGCATGTGCCTTTAAGTTTCTCAAAATCTTTTGATAGAGTTGGAAATGTGAGCCTAGAACAAGCCTAGAACTCACAAGGCCCTGGGTTGAATTCTAAAACCCGGGGCTTTTATGTCCACTATCTCATTTCATTCTTGACAGTAGTTCAGGGAAGTAAGGATGTTCTCAGAGATGCAGGAAATGAGAGGCTGTGCTGGGGCCAGCAGGAATCAGCACACTTTCTCTCTAAAGCAACAGATACTGAGTCTGCAGGCTGTGTGGACTGTTGCTCAGCAACTCCATTCACTGGAAGGACTGCCATAGACAATATACAAGTGAATGTGCACACTGGTATTCCAATAAAACTTTATTTGTAGACACTCAAATTTGAAGTCAGATTATTTTCATCAATCACAAATAAGACTTTGTTCTTGATTTTTTTTTTTTAAACCATGAAAGATGTAAGAGTCACACTCAGTTTGTGAAAGGACTGGCTCTCACTCTGGACTGCTATTTGCCACCCCTCTGTCTGGAGCACAGTGGCTTTAACTAGGAAGGCCAGTTAAAGGATTCTGACTTAATTACCTCTGCTTTCGCGGATGGAATCCGATGCCTCCAGAAGCTGGGTCACTTTGCTGCAGTCTGATGGGACAAGCACCCTGATAGTTCAGTGCACTTCGCACCAAAAGGTTCTGCTTAAAATAAAAGCAAATGAGATGCCAAATCAAGAGAGAACTGTACAGCTGCTCAGCAGTCTGCCCAGGATGAGAACAGCCCATGCTGTGGTCCAGCGGCCGCCACTTCTGTAGACTACTCTTGGCTCACTTTCAGAACACTTGTGAAACGGTGACTGGTTATGCAGAACTTGCTCCAAGTAATACCCAGGGTGACTTTTGCTCTGTTACCTCCTGGCACTACTGCACTTTAACTCCTCTTCTGCCTGAGCCATGAAGTCCACAAAGTAAGTGATATCAACCTTTGCCATTTGAATACTTTGTTCCCCCTCTTTTTTTTTTCTTTTGACAAGAAAGTACTTTATTAAGTATCTTGGCCTTCTCCGGCATTTTGTAACTGAATTTTCTTTCCCAGACTCCTTCAAGTGAGTTTTATTTCTCTCTACAGAAAGCTCATGTCTTCATCTTCAAGTCGGCATATGCTTTTTATAACCGGCTTGACCCATCCAAAAATAGAGCACAGCCATCAAGCTCAGCTTCTCAGCCAACCCCAGCAAACAGCTTTGGTGCATCATTACCACAGGAAGACAGTGGCTCTCGCCTTCCTTCGGTGTGCTTGAACTCTGTGTTTCCCTGGCCACTTTCTAGTTTGTTTTCTGCTACGTGAGCAGGAACAAAGCTTTGAGAGGCAGAAGTGGAAGAGCAGCTGACCCAGAAGTCACAGCTGAGAGAGGAAGCGCAGTCACAGCCTATCCCCACAAGGGACATGCTGCGTCTGAGTGTGAGTGCGTGTATGCGCTCACGTGTGCAGGTGT
The DNA here is from genome assembly GCA_902168415.1 of Peromyscus melanophrys. Lineage (NCBI taxonomy): Eukaryota > Metazoa > Chordata > Mammalia > Rodentia > Cricetidae > Peromyscus > Peromyscus melanophrys. Next base: position 4,843 of record CABHPR010138206.1, read on the forward strand.
GCACACACACATTTGTCTATCTATCCATGTATCAACACACCTGTGGACATGTAGGGAAAGCCAAACTCTTTGTAGAAAGAGGAACAGAATAAGCCAGACAAATGAGACAGCAAAGCTTGCAGAGGATAGAACGTTCTACACACTCTTTCTTCTCTGGACCGCTTCCTCCATCAGCATTCACCAGTTCCTTTCAGGGACTGTCTCCATCATCGTGGTCTGTCTGTCCTCAGTCATCAGTCCAGTCTCCAGTCCCCGTCCTACCCCACCCCCTCCTGTGTGCCCCCTGCTTTGCCATCTCCACAGCTCCAGAGCAGAATGTGCCACCTGGCTACAAGTTGCACTAGATCAGTGAGCACCTTCTGGCCTCCCCTGCTGGTTTGGGAGCCTGAGGGCCAGGAAGCATGTGTCCCTATGTTGGGGACAATATAATAACAAGTTCAAAGACTAGTGAAAATGAAGCAGTTTTAATACACCATTCTGCAAAAATAGGACATCACCACGGAGGCAGGAGCAAAGATGGTCAGATGCTGATTGGCACAAGACTATGGCTTTTAAAGTCTCCCCCACCCTCTGCCCATCACAGGAAATCCCTGTGCTCTCTTTCAAGGCCAGGGCTTGCCCTCACCCACCCTACCCCCATCCCAAATGCCCCATCTCATTGGTTTATGACACACAACCTTATCTAATGAATAACTGGGGACTTGAGACTGCCCCCTTCTCTGATCATGGGCTTGGCACTAGCAGACTACCTGTAACTTTCCAACTCTCTGAGTTCTACAACAAGCAAACACCGGACACCAGCTAGGGGAGAGAGGGTCCTCATACCTCCTGCTCATCTGTAACTCTGCTGAACTCTGAGCACACCTCACACTGAAAATGGACCATAATAATCTATGTCGTACAAAAGAAGGCAACTGCCAAACTTTGCCAAGACAAGGTAGGAGAGTCCGTCAAAATTCCTGCTTCACAGAAAAATCTGTAAGATATTCTAGGTCTGTAGGTCAAAGATGGATGACCCAGTGTTGCAGAGGAAACTAGGGGTGACTGTCCAGGCAACCAGATGTCTCTGTCATTTCTATAGTTTTAGAAGTTGTTTGTTCTGTGCTTCCTGCTTACATAGGTAATAGTATGTTCTTCTCAGGTCTTTGATTGGGTTGAAGACTAGATAGTTATAGTTACAGTTTTCCTTGTTAACAAATTCAGAAGAAAACTTACAAAAGAGATGTAAAGTGTTTAAGGTTGAAAGACATAAAAGCTTAATTTATCTATCTAAAAAACTGTTCTAAGATCTAAAAGGATATTTTTAGGATGGTTATACAAGTTATGATAGAAAATGGTTTAGGTATAAAACTTTGGACTCATCAGGATAGGATAGATAATAATTTCTCCAAATTTGCCAAATAAAAATGGACCTGACATTGTGAATGCAAAAAAATAACAATAATAATAATAATAATAATAATAATAATAATAATAATAATAATCATCTATGTCGTACACTTGGCCCATCACCAGATGCCAGGCCCCAGCAAAATGCCTGGCACACAGCCGCAGAAACATGTAAGCCTGGCTCCAGAAACTAAGCCTGGCTTCACAGTCCTTAGTGGAGATTTGGTATTGGTCCCTGAAAGTCCTGCTGCCGTGGTGGGATGTTGTACTTCACAAATTCTATTTTTATCTCCAGTGAGGAAAAGCATCAAGAACTGTGGGATCTGTGTGGGGAAAAAAAAATGATGCCAGGCAGTGATGGTCCACACCTTTAATCCCATGCTCAGGAGGCAGAGAGTGGTAAATCTCTGAGTTCAAAGCCAGCCTGGTCTACAGAGCAAGTTCCAGAACAGCCAGGGCTACAAAGAGAAACTCTGTCTTGGACACACACACACACACACACACACACACACACACACACACACACACATGAGGAGGAGAAGGAAAGAAAAAAGAAAGGAAGGAGCCCAAACCTCCTGGGGAGGGAGCAGGGCAGTGAGTCCTGGGATTGTTCACCTATTTGTCTGTTCAAGACAATGAAAGCGCTCAGCTGGCCAGAGCATGTGGTTTTCCTAAGAACTCTCTGAGACGGGTCAGTAGCGAATACTGCAATGACTTCTGGACTCATCAGCATGATTTCTGAGGGGACTTTCAAAAGTAGCCAGGAAATTGAAATAAGGAACAAACTGTAAAAGCCAAAAACTGGCCAATGAGGCACTCTGTCCTCTTCAGAGTCTTTATCCCTGAAATGGACAATGTTGCCACCTTCCCTGACCTACTCTCCTAACTTGAAATACATGGTGTTGTTGCTCAATTTGGGCATTTCCTCCCATTGTTACTTTCACCATTTACTGAACATATACTAGGTGACAGACAAAGAACAATCATACATTGTAAATGACTCAGTCTGTCTGATTGTGATAAATGCGTATAAGACAGAAAAAAATTGCTTTGTAAGGTTGGGAAATCACTACAGGATAGGGTTTTAATTGGATCTTGAAGACTGAATGGGAAGCAGTGAGCATAGCAAATCTTTCTCTGTCCCATGGGCCAGCTCCCAAATAACCACATGAAAACTTATTATTAATTATGAAAGCTCGGCCGATAGCTTAGGCTTGTTCCTAACTAGCTCTTATAACTTAAATTAACCCATTTCTATTCATCATGTGCTGCCATTTGGCTCATGGCTTGTTACCATCTCCAACATGCCATGATTCATCCACTTCTCCTTGCAACTCTGCCCATCTTCCCAGCATCCTCTGTGCCTAGAAATCCTCCCTAACTATTGGCCATTGAGCTATTTACTAAATCAATCAGAGTGACACATCTTCACAGTGTACAAAAAGATTATTCCACAACAAGTAAGGAAGGGTGGAAGGAAGGTGGAGGAGGGACTGTCTTAAGGTTTCTGTTGCTGTAAAGAGTCACCATGACCACTGCAACGCTTATAAAGGAAAACATTTAATTGTGCTGACTTACAATTCAGAGATTTAGTTGAAGGAGCTGAGAGTTCTTACATGTGGACTCACAGGCAACAGGAAGTGGTCTGTCTCACTGGGTGTGGCTTGGGCATATCAGGGACCTCAAAGCCTGCCACCACAGTGACACACTTCCTCAAACAAAGCCCCACCTCCAAATAGTGCCACTTCCTTTGGGGGCCATTTTCTTTCAAGTCACCGCAGGGACCTTCTGGACCTTCCAGACTGGACCTCCATCTGGATCACAATCTTTTGTGACTTTCAGAGCATTATCCATATTTTCTTACAGGGAACTAGCTGGTGGAGCAGATGGGGAGGGGCAGGTCTTGCTGGGATGAGAACTCTTGCACAGTGTGCTGGAAAGAGACCCTAAACAAGAAGCACAAGGACACCACAACTGCTCAGGAAAGAAAAGGCCATTCATGGCTGACAGGTGTGTGACATTTGCAACCCGGAGGTTCGTTCACAGTGGGCACCCAACGCATCCCTACTTGTTCATCAAAAGAAAATTAACAGAACAAAGAAGTTCCACAAGTCTTATCAAATATGTACAGACCTTGGTTATTAGGATAATAACGATTTATACATTGCATTTAGCTCTGAGACTAAAAGAGAATGAATTCCATATCATTGTTACATGAACAGTAGGTCTTGCTGTTTTGAGAAACTGCTCTACCATGCAGCATGTAGTTGTTGAATGAATAAGAATAATGCAGAGTTTAGTCACAGGGCTTTCCCCCCAAAGGCAAGCACTGTTAAAGGACCTTGATCAGATCACAATGTAACTGAAGCTCAGTAACACATTATAATGACTATAAATTATTAATATGATTTGAATTGTTAGAGTGAACTAAATGCTCACTAGAGTGTTTTAAAATCAAAACAATCTCTTGGGCTGGAAAGGTGGCTTAGCAGTTAAGAGCACTTACTGTGAATGTCTAAGGACTGGAGTTTGGGTCCTAAGATCTACATAACAAGCCAGACATGGTTCCTAGCATACCAGTAACCCAACACTGAGTGAGGGAAAACAGAAGGATTCTTGCGTTTTGAAGGTTGCCAGCCTAGCCGAAAGCTGCAAGCTCCAGTGAGAGACCCTGCCTCAAAGGAAGAAGGCAGGGAGTGATCCAAAAGGACTCTCATGCCCTCCTCTGGTCTCCATACCTATACACAACACACCCCATGCACACACCAGATAGCCATACTGACAAACACAATAAACGAGTCATACAAGAGTAAATTGGTTAAATACTGCATAATATGGTAGGAATAACTTGGCTCTAGGTATGTGTGTCCTTAATTTGGCAACTAGTCTCCTGGCTTTTTTGTTAGTTTACTCGATGTCAAGATATTAATGAATAAAAATACCCACAAGACCTACTCTATGGTCAGGAATACTTTCTAGATGTATCACTTCACTGATTTTGAGGAGAAAATATTGTTAGTAGAAACTTTGGTCTTAAGGGGATTGAGGAGTCTGAGCAATTGAGACATCTACAACAAAGCCCCTGGTCCTGAGGCTCAGAAGAGGGACAGAAAGATTGTCACAGCCAGAGGACCAGGACTTCTTCGAGACAATGTCTTCTGGACATGGCAGGGATGCTACTCCCATGAACTCCCAACAATATGGCTACCTGTTCAGGATCATACCAGTTGACACACCAACATGGACAGGAATATTTCACAAGGCCCTAGCCCTAGATGAAAAGCTACTAGCAGTGAATGGCTGCTGAGAGAGGAAGACTCCATTTTCTCCATGGACAAGCCCTAATGGGTTTCAATCCTGAGTGGACAGTCCTAAACACATGTACATATGGGACACTAACTGAACTCAATAGGTCATATATATGAGAGTATGTGCTTAGGTATGTATAGCAATTATAATTATAGAAGAGATCATTAATTTGAGACATGAGGACCTCGATGTCTAGCATACACACTTCAAAAAAGCCAGGTGATCCCAGCACTTGTGAGGCAGAGACAAGCAGATCTCTGTGAGTTCAAGACCAGCCTGGTCTACAAAGTGAGTTCCAGGACAGCTGGAACTGTGTAGAGAGACCTTGTCTCAACAAAACAAACAAACAAATAAGGCAAGTGTGGCCATGTGCCACCTGTAACCCCAGTTCTGAGAGGAAGGAAGAGACAGGAGCATCACTAGGCCTTAGTGGGCTCCTGCTTAGTTGAAAACCACAACCACCCTAGAGTCAATGAAAGACCCTGTCCACAGGGAATAATGTGAGGAGTGGTAGAGAAGGGCACCTGATGTCACCATCTAGCCACTGCACCTCCATGATTACATGCCTGTACACATACATGTATATACCACACACATGCACACAAGACATGTGAGCACAAATGCATCCACCGCACATGCACACACACAAAATTTCTATCATAACACCTTACTATTTCAACAACCAATACCCCTCAAAAATATACTCCCACCTCCTCACAAATACCTCGACTACTCAAGATAATGACATAGAGTTGGTCCATGTTTTAGTCATAAAATTAGAAATGGAATCTTGAAGGAGCAACTGTTGTATACATTTTTATAACCTTTGACATGTAGTGACAAATAGCTTTCTATGGAAGCATGACTGTTCCTGTCCCCACTGAAAACAGGAGGTCATCTCAGAGCAATCCTACCAGGGTGAGTGCTAGCCTTTTTCGATCTTCCCTGGGCCTTTTAGATGACATGTATTAAAGTGTATTATGCTTGTATTAAAGTGGAATGGCATCCCAGTGATTTTGCATTTCTTTGTGAGTCTGTAGGAGTTGAGACATTTTCCAGTCATTCACAATTCTTTTGTTACTCTTCTGTTCATGCCCCTTTTTTCAAACTGTTTATGTTTTAGGTTTGACCTTGCTAGAGTGAATGAATGACTCAGTCAGTTAGTATTGAGGCAGAGTCTCCCCAGCCTGTCCTGAAATTCAGAATCCTCCTGCCTCAGCTTCCGGAGAACTAGGATTACAAACATGCACCACCACACCTTGCTCATTGTTTCTGTGATAAGCAGTCATCTTAACAGTATATTTGAGCCTATCATTGATAGGCCTTCAGAATACAAGTGTTTGCTGGTCACCATGATGCTACATCCTTGCATGGCTCCAGGGACCTGACATGACTGGGAGGTGAGAGAATGAAGAAAATCCAGACACAGGGACACACAGAAAAGCTGGGATCTGGTGGGCTGTGTTCTCTGATGGAGGGGCTGCAGTATGCCAGAAGTGCACTGTGCAGTTTATTATATACAATTGAGCAGGAAAGTGAAGTTACTGCACACAAATAAACAAGGAGGTGCGTTATTATACACATCTGAACAAGGAGACAGAGTTAGCTGATCTTGGTAGAAGCATTCTCTGGAGGAGGGCAGTCTGCAGGCCGCATATGTGTGTGGAGGTATGGGGAAACCATGGCGGACATTTTTTATACAAACGGTCAACATTCACACTTGGACCAGAGGAGTGCTTTGCCATCCCTCTGAGCCTCATGAGGGGTGGGGGTGCGAGGCTTTGCCAACTTCCCATGGGTCTGAGACTTTGGTACTCATGGCCATGCCCATGTCAAACAACGCACATTCGCTCAGGACTTCCCTTGCTCAGGGCTTCCTCCAACCCCTATGCCAGAGTGCGTTAGATGCAGTAATCTAAGCAAGGGGAGATTAAGGAGAAATGGCCCCTCTTTCCATGGAGTTCACATCCCAGTAGTGTTTCACAGATCTGATGTGTGTCACAGATCTGATGTAGTTACAGTATTGGAACAGTGTGTGTGATTTTTTAATAGCACTGCTCACATGATAGCCCCATGCAGCAGCAAATTCTGAGCTCAGGGCTCAGCTATATTTCAGGCACAGCAGTGGGTCAGTCTGTGCTCACCCACAACACACACACACACACACACACACACATACACACACACACACACACACACACATACACACACACACACACACACACACACACACACACACACACACACACCATTCTTTTCATTAATTTAACCAGGAACTACCTTACTGCTGTTGTCTTCCTGTCCTGGTTGGGTTTTATGTCAACTTGACACAAGCTAGAGTCATCTGAGAAAAATGAACCACAATTGAGGAAATGCCTCCATAAGACTGGTCTTTAGGCAAGTCTGTAGAGTACTCTCTTGATTAACAATTGATGTGGGAGGCAAGTGGTCCTGGGGTGTGTTAGAAAGCAGGCTGAGCAAGCCAGTGAACAGCATTCTTCCATGGTGTCTACTTCAGTTCTTACCTTGAGTCCCTGCCTTGGCTTCCCTCAGTGGACTGTAACTCAGGATATTTAAGCCCCTTTCTTCCCAAGTTGCTTTTGGGCAGGCTTTTATCACAGCAATAGAAATATGACACACCCCCTTCAAAACTCCTGCACAGATCAGTTCCTAACCTTCAGCAACACTTCTCAAAGATTTTCCCCGAAGCTCCATATGCCCTCCTCAACTGAAGCCAACCCCCTAACAAGATCAGCTCTCAAAAGTCTAGCTAAGCCTTGGAATTAGTCAGAGCAGAGAAGAATTTATTCTTAATATTTGGGCATAAACAAAAAAGCAAGCCAGAAATTGGTTGTCTTCCAAGATAGCCGAGAAACAGGTCCTGACCAAAATAGGCCCCCAAGCCCAACCACATCCAAGCTCCCCAAAGATTCCCAAACCTTCTTGTACAGGGTGGGCAAGCTCTGAGCTCCTTGGCAAAGGGCTCCTTTGACATAAAACCTAATACTCTTTCCAGTTCCAGAATCCCCGAGCTCACTTCAGACACACCAACCTGGGTATGCTCACATGTGTCTGTATATGGATGTGAATGTGTGTGTGCTTGTGTGCACATGGTCTGACACACTTCCATTTTGTCTCCACCCATGCTTTTGTGGTATTAGCTATCTGTATCTTTTACAGGGCACAGGATGTCCTACCTCATCCTTACTGCCCATGCCCATCAGCCCTCTGATGCTACCTCCTCCAGCTCCATCTTCCCCATCACTTCCTTTCAAGTGTACCCCACCCCTCCTTGGTCTCTATACTGTGAGTATGTTTTCCATGACATACACCCCTTGCCCACCCTGCCTCAGCCTCCACAATCCTCCTTCAGTGGTTTTCTCCCTCCCACCATCCAGTGGCAATTATGGGTACAGTCGGCCTTTTCTTTGAACAGAAGTACTTCTTGTGAGCCATTCATTACCTGACCCTCTCCAATGCCATCCATGTGAATGACACTTACCAAAGTGTCTTACATCACTCCCTGCTTGGCGACAGGAAGACCTCACCCAAGTCTAACCCAGTCCCATTCCATCTAATCACTTCCTTTCCAAGGACCATCTCCCCACAGGAACATGCGCCCTATACAAGCCCCCAAACTTCTGATCTCACCTGTACCTTAAGTTACTCAGTTGACCTTTTAACCCAGTGCTGACTATACCACTACTACTCCAAGCCAATGCCATATTCTGACCTTTGCAGAACCTTGTGCCCCTGGATCCAGAGTCAGTACAGACAGACCCCACCAATGGCATCATTTACACCAGCGTCCACTCCAGCCCAGCAATCAATGCTCATACAAAGCTTTCATACTACAAATGTCTGTCATTCTCTCCATCTACCATATTGTCTCCCACCCTTCACCTTCTCAGAGAACCCCTGGAGATGAGCCAGAGACAGGAAGCTCACCCTCTGGCCACATTTGCTGGCTCCAGGTAATTAGAACCATATGGGCACCCATTTTAAGATTTCCGGAAAGATGGCCAGCAAGATGAGTCAGCGGGTAAAGGAGCTTGCTGCCAGGTCTGAAGACCCGAGTTTGAGTCCCAGGAACCACATGGTGGAACAAGAAAACAAATTCCTACAAGTTATCCTCTGACCTCTATATTTGTCCAGTGACATACCACCCATGCACACACTCATACACACACACACACACACACACACACACACACACACACACACACACACTTTTTAAAGAATTCCTGAAAGAACCCATCTTGATAACAAGTACTGAGTACCTCCCTGGAGAGAATTAGGGGCCTTGCTGGAGAATGTGAAAGGCCTTCCTGAGGATATTAGGTCCATCACTGGAGAACACTGGGTATCTTACTGGGGAGTATCCTAAGACTGTGTTGAGGTGGAGGACTCCTGGGCACCATGGCAACCCCAATCCGCATGCAGGCCCTTGTGATAGGAGAGAGGCCTCAGAAAGAAGCAGCCTGCCAAGAGGGAGGAACGAGGCTGACATACCCACAAGGTGAGAAAGCAGGGTCAGGGAGTGAGGAGCTCCTGAAGAGGCCTCCAGTTCCCATGATGTCAGCCTCACCTTCCTTCAGTGTTTCCTGAGAGTCCCCCGACACCATCAACAGATCCCACTTCTACTCGGGCTAAGAAGGTTTTTGTTTCTTGCCACCAACCCGTGCTTGACGGAGATACCTTTCAACACAGCTGCCACATTGTCCCCACCACCCACCTCCCATTCTTCTGCTGGAATCTGTTTGCCCGTGACTATTGATACAGTCACACAGCACACAGAGCCTTGTTCTTCTCTTGAACAAATGCTGCCTGGCGTCGTCCCAAAGACAACAAGCGGCAACTCATGACTTAATCACACAACAGGTGAGCCGCGCCGTGCCAACACTTACACCAACTTGTCTCATACCCACTGGAATTCCTTGCCTGCCAGAGTTCCCCAGCAACAATCCTGACTGCATGGATTCATTTGTGGGATAGCCAGAAGTGTGTAGCACCTGTGACCCCCCCCCCCCAGCAGCAGGAGGCATTCCAGCTGTGAGGGCGGAGCCCTGCGTAGGAGGAAGCATGGGCAGAATGTATTCCAAGGAGCACTCTTCATCACAAACCATTTAGACCTTCTGCAATGAGATTAATGGTTCCCATGGCAACCAGTAAACCCAAGAGCCCTCAGAAGACTGGAGCGTTCTTAAAACTCCTCTGGACAAGGGTTATCCACCCTCTGAAACAAGCTCCCTTCTGCCACAAGCCAGCCTTTCTCCCTTTTGCTTTGGTTGAAAGGGAACTACTTCCTTATTTTAGTATGACTGTGTCTCTAACGAACCATCTGTGGTTCTAAACTACACCGCTGTACTGGAAGATGGGAAGTTCCAACCACTAGCTCTTTTAGAGTTGTCTACACAGTACTGCTGTTTGGGAATATGGATGAATAGTCCACTCCACTTTCCTAACTGTTTTAGAGTTGTCTACAACGTACTGCTGTTTGGGAATACGGACGAATAGTCCACTCCATTTTCCTCTCTTTCTCTTTCCCTCCTTTCTGTTCCCATTTCCCCTCTTCTTCCTCTCTGTCCCTCTCTCTGTCCCTTTCCCTCCCTCCCTCCTTCCATCTTTTCTTCTCTCTCTTTCCCTTACCCAATACTCAGTTCCAGCCCTCACCTTCAGATGAACTACTTGATGTCAAACAGCTCATAAGTCCTTTGGGGAACACTTCCAAACAGGATGGGCACACTGTGTTGAGTACTCAGTTCTAACAAATGGTGGGTGCTTTTTCTCTTTGGATAAGGCCCATGGTTTTGACAGGCTTTGTGATGCCCTGTCTGTTCTTCCTTGAAGTTTGCTCTCTCAAGGGCCTCTGTTTGCAGTGGAGCCTGGCACTCCACATTAGAAAGAACAAAAGTGTGTTCTTTTTGTTCGCTTCATTTTTTTAATGTTAAATTTTCACTTTTAACTGATTTGTTAAAACACAAAAACTGTGCGTTCTTATAAGGTGCCATATGATGTTTGATACATACATACACTTTGTAATGTTTGGATTGGGATAAGCATATCTAGCTCCTCAAACATTATCATCCCTCCCTCTTTCTCTTCTTTTCCTTTTTCTTTTTCTTTTCTTTTTTTTTTTTTTTGTGATGCTGGAGATCAAACTCACATTCTGCACTTGCTAAGCCAGCCCTTAGCCTGTTTCTTTATGGTAAAAGCATTCCAAATGCTCTCTTGTCCCTCTTTGAGAGACTTTATACAATGCACCATTGTTATCTATAGCCCTCTACCTCCTTGCTGGCAGCAACTGTGGCTCAGGACCCATGGAGCAACGAATAACTCTTACGTTGACTGGTTCTCCCTAAGAAGACCACTCCTCTCACCACCTATTCACTCAAGCGATCTTGTTGCTTCACTGTTTGGATGTTTTGTTTGTTTGTTTGTTTGTTTGTTTGTTTGTTTGTTTTTGGTGTGTGGGTAGTGTGTTTAGTTTACTTGTTGCAGTTGTACTTTGAGATGGAAAGGGTGTCTCACAATGCAGCCCTGGTTGGCTTGGAATTCACTATGTAGACCAGGCTGACTTTGAACTCACAGAGATCTGCCTGTCTCTACCTCCTGAGGGCTGGGGTTAAAGACATGTATCATCATGTCCAGCCAGGCTGACATGTTTTAATGAAGTATTTGTATTTATTCTTAGACAATCTCATATATTATATAGTGTATCTGATCATATCTACCTGTCACCCTCTCTTATCATCTCCCACTCCTTTTAACCCCTTCACCCCAACATTCTTCTCTTCTGCTTCCATGTCTTTTTTTTTTAATAACCCCTGAGTTTAATTAGGGTTGTTTTCATGAGCATGGGTGTCAAGTTATTTATCAGAAAGATGACTCCCTTTTCTCCAGCAGCCATTAACTGCCAATAAATCCTCATCGGGGGTGTGGCCTTATAAGTATGTATAGGTGCCATTGGACACTAGAAGCACCAGATCCTCTAGTGCTGGGATTACAGGATTTGTGAGCTGCCCAACATGGATGCTGGGAACTGAACTCCAGTCCTCAGTAAGAGCAGCAAGCAGTCTGAACTACTGAACTCTCCAGCCCTGAAGTTGTCCTCTCATAAAGAACCCAACTCCATAACAATAGCACTACTCCACTCAAGATGGTGGTGCCCCAAGACCTTGTACTAAGCCTCCTATCACATCTTGATTTTGTTGGAGATGAGTTTCCGTCTAGCACATGAACTGGGTACATGCATTCCAATCCAGACACTTGTCATATTTGATTTTCAAAGGATCACACCCAAGCACTGGTACCAGAGGAAAAGAAGAAGTCACAGGCACACTTGGCATCAGTGGCCCCTTGCCCAGGTACCATCTTGCCTTTCTTCTTATCATCGGCAGCCTTGAACTCTGCAACTGTTCATCTTCCTGATTCATAAATAAATTAATTACATTGTTCATCTTCTATACTTCACAGGCTTTCTTCTGTGATTTTAGGATTACTTTTGTCAGTATTGATTACAGACTTCTGTTATTAAATAAATTGTCTTTATTATGAAAATATCAGCCGGGAGGTGGTGGCACACACCTTTAATCCCAGCACTCAGGAGGCAGAGCCAGGCAGATCTCTGTGAGTTCAAGAGCAGCCTGGTCTACAGAGCGAGATCCAGGACAGGCACCAAAGCTACACAGAGAAACCCTGTCTCAAAAAAAATTAAAAAAAAATCTACAAGAAAAATCTTTAACTTTCTGTTAGTAAACAAACATTGAAAATAAATAACTATAAGGAAAAAAAATTTTACGTTGATAAGTTTTAGATGTTTTGGCCTGTGATTGATTGGCCACATTGCTCTGGCCAGGAGGTGAGGCATGAGGGAAGCATGGCATGGCAAAGCTCCTCACCTCATGGTCAGGAAGTAAAAAGAGAAAGGAGGGCCAGGGACATGCTACCCAATTCAGGGTCATACCCCAAAGATGCTAAGGGCCATCTCTTAAGGTTTCTACAACCTTCCAACAGTGTCACACTGGGACCAAGTCTTCAATCATGAGCCTCCAGGGTCATTTCAGATACAACTATAGCAATGCTGTATGCGTTCCTACTCTTTAAACAATCCAACAATTATTTTTTAATTTAGCTTTTAATATCCCAAGGCTTCTTAGGAATGTGCCTGGAATCTTCCTATTAAACCAGTGAACAATGAAACCTATTAGCCAGAATGGCTTTCTGACTAAGCAAGCTCCAGAGGTACTGTATGCCCAGAGACTGGGTTAGAAGTCAGGGTATACTTTACCATCTGTCAGGGCTCCACTGCTGCATGGAAATATTCCCTGCAGGGGTAGTACCTTATGTTCTAATTCTCTGTGTATCATGTTGCTACCTGCCCTCATCTTCAGTACAAAACACCATGACCTACCCACTCAGAGGGAGGACCTTTGGCAAATGGTTGACAGTAATTCTCAAAGCTATACCTGATCCTTCAGTACAAAAACCTAACTAATTCAGGGCCTAGAGAAATGGCTCAGTGCTGTGGGATGTTCTTCTGTATGCTGTGAGTGTGTGTTGCACTCATTGTTAATAATAAAGCTAATTGACTGGTAGCCAGGCAGGAAATATGGGCAGGACAACCAAATGAAGGAAGGGAAGAAGGGCAGAGTCAGGACAGATGCCAGCAGCTGCTGAAGGAGCAAGATGCCAGAGCACCAGTCATGGGCCATATGGCAATACAATTAATAGAAATGGGTTAATTTAAATGTAAGATCTAGTTAGTAATAAGCCTGAGCCATTGGCCAAACATTTATAATTAATATAATCCTCTAAGTGATTATTTGAAGTCGACTACAGGCTGGGGTGGGACAGAAAGCTACCGATTACAGCTCAGTTGTTAAGAACACTTGCTGCTCTTGCAGATGATCCTGGTTCTATTCCCAGCACCCACATTAGGTGGCTTACCACCATCTGTAAGTCTAGCTATGGGAGATCCAATGCCTTCTTCCAGCCTCTGTGGGCACTGCTCACATGTGGTACACATATAGGCAAACAGATGCACATGTGTACACACATATAAATAAATATTTTTAAATTTTTACTTTAAAAAAAGAAAAATAACTAATTCATTAACAAGGAAAGAAAGTCCAAATATAGTATAAACTAAAACAAGACTTTTATAAAAGGTACCCTGGGATTGAATTCAGGAAGCAGATTAGGATTGCAAAAATGGATTAGGAAGGAAGTGCAAGGAGGATATTGTGACAATCCAGAGTGAGAGTAGCCTGGCCCAGTGCCCTGAAAGTGGAGAGAAACACATACCAGACAAATTCTGATTAGCTGGATTACAAATCATTGAGATTTTCACACAAATTAGCTGGAAACCCTATTCGATTCAATTCTACTTCCCTTTCACATGCTTTGGACTAGAAGCTACCAATCATAACCAAGAGTAAGAAACAAATTGATTGTATCATGATAAACTAGGTTATAAATGTAACAAATAACCCCCACCCTCTTTGTAGATTAAATGGCAAGTGTATTTGTCTGACCCTCTGCTGCTCAACACAGGCCAGTTTATCACAGTCATTCAGGAACCCAGACTGATGGAGCTGATCTCAGCACACACTTCCACAGTCATGACCACAGAAGGAAGCAGGGATACTTGATATAACACTGACCTGCCTTACCAGTTAGCATGGCTGCCATGAGTCAAACCCCCAGATAACGTTTACTTGATGAAATCCAATTTCAGAACCCAAGAATGTCAAAGTTCCATAATGGAAATGCACCTGGGAAGGCTTAGGAGTTCAAGGTAATCCTCAGCTGCATAGTGAGTTTGAGAACAGTCTGGAATACATGAGATCTTTTCTCAAAAAAACAAAAGGGGGTCAGGGAAATGGTTCAAGGTGTGGTGGTTTGATTGAGAATGGCTCCCGTAGGTTCATATGTTTGAATGCTTAGTCATTAGTGAGTGGCACTATTTGAGAAGGAGTTGGAGGTGAGACCTTGTTGGAGGAAGTGTGTCACTGGGGGTCAGCTTTGAGGTTTCAAAATCTCATACCAGGTTCTCTCTCTCTCTCTCTCTCTCTCTCTCTCTCTCTCTCTCTCTCTCTCTCTCTCTCTCTCTCTCTCTCTCTCTCCTCTGCCTGAGGATCAGGATGTAGCTCACGGCTACTGCTCCCGTGCCAAGATGCTGACGTGCTCCCTGCCGCAATGACAATGAACTAAACTTCTGAAACTGTAAGCAAGCCCCAATTAAATGTTTTCTTTTGTAAGAGTTGCCTTGGTCCTGGTGTCTCTTCACAGCAGTGGAACAGTGACTATGACAGCAGGGAAAAACACTTGCCTTGCAAGCCTTAACAGCCTTGCAATCCCCAGAACCCGTGTAGGAAAGAGAGAAGTGATTTCCCAGAGTTGTCCTCTGCCCCCAAGATGCACATGCACACAAACAAATAATGATAATAATAATAACAATAACAGTGAATAACAACAACAGTAAATTTTAAAACCAAAAGCAAGGAAGGAGGGACACTGGGAGGGGAGTTAGGAAGGAAAAAGGAACCATATAGGCCTCATTCTTGCGGCTTGATTACCCTTCTGCAAAATGTACACCATATCTACTGTGGTGATATTTTGTTTGTGCTCTAGCAAATAAAGCTTGCCTGGAGATCAGAATGCGGAGCTAGCCACTAGAGGCCAGGCAGTGGTGGCACACACTTTTAATCCCAGCACTTGCGAGGAGGAAACAGGAAGTGGCAGGGCTGGGCAGAGAGAGGAAGTGACAATGTGGGGTGGAGGCAGGAGCTCGGCCCCCTTTCAGTCTGAGGATTCAGCAGAGGTAAGAAATCTCTCTAGTGCCTGGCTCCTTTGCTTCTCTGATCTTTCAGCATTTACCCCGATATCTGACTCCAGGTTTTTATTAAAACCAAATAGAAGGGTGGGCGGCAGTGACGCATGCCTTTAATCTCAGCACTCGGGAGGCAGAGCCAGGTAGATCTCTGTGAGTTCGAGGCCAGCCTGGTCTACAGAGTAAGTTCCAGGACAGGTACCAAATCTACACAGAGAAACCCTGTCTTGAAAAACAAAAATTTAAAAAACAAACAAACAAACAAAAAAACCAGAAATTGCTCTACAATCTACCATATTGCTGTTATCAAATAAAGAGCCTAGTAGCCTAGTAAACAAGACATTTTATTAGCAAAAATTAGTTTTTGCCTTGTTTTTTTTTTTTAAGGTGGCATATATAATCATCCCCACTAGTCAACATTTCTGGTTAAATGGCTATACTTAATAAACATTTTCCTACAACTTTGTTGAAAACATATGTTAGCATTGAAGCATACTGTTTGTCTGGGTGTGGGGGCACTTGGAAGGTGGGGGCTGGAGGATTAGGACTTCAAGTTATCCTCTAACACATGCTCTCTGAGGCCATTCTGAGCCACAGGAGAGCTTGTCTCTATAAACAAAACAAGAGAGCTTTTCTGAGCGCCTTACACTAGGACAGTCAAGCTGTGTTTGAAGAATGGTGGATTCTATTGCAATGCACTACTCTCATCAGCTAAGCTCCAGGATCTGTTCTGGTTTTCTTTCTATCGCCATGATAAAAACCATGAACAAAAGCAACTGTGAGGTATGGCTTCCTGTCACCTTACAGGTTTCAGTCTATCGTGGAAGGAAGTTGGGACAGGAACTTGAGGCAGGAGCCTGGAGACAGGAAGTGAATTGGAAGCCGTAGAGGAATGCTGCTTCCTGGCTTGCTCTTTACCTTTCTTCTACTTCCCAGGACTAATCAAGGGGGAGGGAAGTGTCCCCAAAGACTTGCCTACAGGCCAATCTGAACCTCCCTCTTCTCTGATGACCCTAGTTTATGCTAAGCTGAAAAAAAAAAAAAACTAACTTGTGCGGGATCATAAACAAAGTTTGCCTTAGGAAGCTACTTATATACTACACTAAAACATTTCATTTCGGAAACTGAGTGAACCTTTTAACAGATTTTTAAAAATCGCTCAGTTTTTAAGAACTGCTTACTATGGTTATTACAGATGCACAAAACCCATGTAAGCCCAAGCCAGACCAAAGCCCTGCACAGAAAGTGGGGCTGGGCACATATCCCCACCCCCAGCTGTGGAGCAAATGTATTGTAGCCCCTGGTAAACCAAGCAAGCTCTAGGGGAAGACCATACATCCAAGAGTATTTGGACAGCACAAATTGGTCTTGAAGAGTTTAAAATTAAAAAAGACACAAAGTTGGGTGGATCTGCAAAGAGTTGGGGGATGAATATGGTCACAAGACATTATGTGAAACTCAAAACTCTTGAAGAAATAATAATAGTAAACCACTCAGGAATGTACCCATTCACTATTTGTGGCTAGGATGTGATGAGATTATGTATCTTGTTATACTAAAAACTAACATTCTCATTGAATTTCTTAAATTATTCCTCTTTGTTAGGTATTAGTCTTCACTCATTCTATGGTGTAAGCAATTCCTCCTGTCTCCGTTCACTTCCTTCCATCAAAATGTATATGATGAAATCCAGTTCCAGAGCCTAAGAATTGGATGGTTCCATTATAGAAATGCACCCAGGAAAGCTCTGCCTCTAACAGACAGCAGATCTGTTCCTTACCATCTTATGTGTGTATGGAGGATGTGTGTGCTCTGATTTTAATCTCTCTGTGACCTTTTGGGTGGCCAGATGTGGTTCTCTACAGGACAGCATCTCATTGCACCTGTCATAAAGATAAATTCCTTAATCTGATGGTGAAAGATATGATACCAGTCCAAATTACAATAATGCTTTCTGTTCTGAGTGTCTATTCCTGATTATACAAATCTAAATCTAGCATGAGCATTCATTCACCTATGCCAGTAAAGGTCCATGGGTATCCAAACAAGACTGGGAGTTCACTAATGGACCAGGAAGATCCACCTGCCAGCTGGGGCCATCTTGGATTTTTCTCAGTAGGTGGTCTATGGATGACTTTTGTTGTTGTTGACAGAGTATGCATTACTCCAACTTTGTGAGAAATTGTATACCTATCTTATGTTCTATTTAATGCTATAGTTTTAAAAAGCACATGTTATTTAATATTATAGCTAAACATATTCAAAATTCCTCTGACCATAATAGAGACGAGTTCAAATTTCATATAACCACATGGAAATATTTAGTGAGCACACATAAGTGACACCCACTAAAATGGACCAGAGAGAAAAGTGGCAGGATTTACTTCCTCTCCCTAATCAGCTGTTTCATTTCAGACTCCACCCATTCCCTATTGGCCAGATCAAGCCCCGCCCCCTCAGGTTTGGGGCAACTGATGCCAGCCTACCTGTTGTTTTTTTTAGCAAAGTTTCCTTGGCTGATCAGAAATGGATCAGGTATGCCCCAGGGTTCTGTTATTTTTATGTTCTTCTCATGGGTCTCCTGGAAAGAGCTGCAGAAGACGACAAGCTAACAGGCATGGGCAGGGATTCAGCCAGATGACACCTGTCAAGGGGGAAGAAGGGCTCTTGAGTGAGCTACTCTCTTAAATGACTTGGCTCTCTGTGGGTGGGGTGGGGTGGTTCATGCAGCAAAGTCTCTTTACAGGTTCCTCGCTAGTTGCTTCTACTGCTCCTCAGTCTGATCTGTGCCCAGGCAAAGCTCAGCTGCTTCTTGCTCTCTGTGAAATCAAACACTTGACTCTCCACAATGACACAATGAAATATCCACCTAAGGTCCCCCCCATGCAGACATTATTATTCTTGAGACCAGTGGCGCTCATTCAAGGTCATTGGGAAGGAAAGTATATTTGCCTTTCTCTTCCTCCTTTCTGTTCTATCAATAGGCCCAAGCTTGCTTAACTAATCTATCAAACATGGTCCCCCTTCCTTCCTGGACAAACTCAGAAGTCATTTTCCCCTCTCAGAACCTAAAGCGTATGGTCCATGAGCCAAGGCAACTAATTCCTGCCCTGCCCACCACAGACAGAGGCAGGAGGCATCAAGTCAGATGTGAATAGGCCCCTGTGAGCTGTCAGCCCCACCCAAACATCACACACTGTTACTCGGGTTTCATATGGGCAGTGCTAAGTGCCTTTTAACCAAATTGTCTACAAATGTGGGGAAGTCTACTTAGCTGTGAGTTAACTTCCTGGTGAAACAAAGAGACAAGACTTCAGGATGGGGCTCAGGATGGCTTCCTGCCTTTAAAAGTTTAGACTGTCACATGTAATTAAGTTCCCAGGCCACAATCTCCTCCTTCCCAGTCCTGGCTCACATTGAGGTAGCATTAGGATACAAGACCTTTCCCATCCTCCCCTTTACTCTGTCTACATTGATACTCACACAATGCATCCAGTCCTCTCTGGCTTCCACAGGTAGCTCATAATTTGGAGAACTGACAGGATAGAAGAAGGGGTTCCATTAACTTCCTTGAATCAGCAAGATAGAGCTGAGAAAGACTCCTCACGGCCCTTCCATCCTTTGCCTACTAGTGGCTGTAATGTGACTTCCCTGTCCTTGCAGGTTAGTAGTCTGGACTCCGAATAAACCATCTAGCAATCAGTAAGGCATGTCTGATCTTCGAGGACAGTGACTATATAGTCTGAGCATGTGGCTTCCGTGTGTGCTCCATGTTAGCCAGCACCTCTGCAGAAGCCAGCCTCTGGACCATGAGGAAGGTGAGCCTTGCAACTCCTTAGCCAGGAAGAGGTCAAGGCACCAAAAAATGTGGTTATCCTCTCTCCATCTGCTTTTGGTTTTGAGAGTAGACAGTTGTCCCTTCAAACCGTGAGTCCCACATCTGTGGCTTCAACCAAGCATGGATCAAAAATATTCAGGGGAAAGATTGCACCCATGATGAACATGTACGGACTGTTTCTGTCTTGTCAATTCCCAAACGATACAGCATGACAGCTGTTCACAAGGCATTTACACTATGTTAGGTAGCCACCATCTACAGATGATTGAGTGTGAAAAGATATATGCAGGTTCCCTGATGATACTGCACCATTTTATGTGAGGAATATGAGCATCCATTTATTTTAGCATCTACCAGAGTCCAGAAACCAGTCCCCTTAGATACAAAGAGACAACTATAGGAAACAAAATCCAGGCAGGCCCATTTGCTGGAATGTAGATGACTATGTATCATTCCTAAATATTGGTTGGAGGGTAATAAATAGACCCGGGTTTCTAAAGCATCAGCTCTGAGGATTAAAGCTCTATACAGAACACGACACATAAAATGGATCCCTTCCCAGAAGAGTTTACATACTAATACATATACAT
The DNA here is from genome assembly GCA_902168415.1 of Peromyscus melanophrys. Lineage (NCBI taxonomy): Eukaryota > Metazoa > Chordata > Mammalia > Rodentia > Cricetidae > Peromyscus > Peromyscus melanophrys. Next base: position 24,803 of record CABHPR010138206.1, read on the forward strand.
CTGAAAGTAAAAGATGTTTTTCCATATGGCATGCTTTTAAGATCTTGCTTTTAATGGTATGAACCTTTGTAAATCCTCTAGATTGAAAGATGAATGGGAGGAAACTGGTTCCTCTAGTGGGAGGCACCTCAGGCTGCCTGCAGATAATGTGACAAGCCCAGAGATTCATGACAAGGGAAGCCATGTGAAGACACCTGCCAGGATGGCAGGCGCAGCAGCTGCTGGAGACTGT
>CABHPR010138209.1:4447-30928 GCA_902168415.1 Peromyscus melanophrys
GGAGAGGGAGAGGGAGAGGGAGAGGGAGAGGGAGAGAGAGAGAGAGAGAGAGAGAGAGAGAGAGAGAGAGAGAGAGAGAGAGAGAGAATGATGTTTTGAGCATCTGAATGGCCTTCTTTCTCCATGGACACACATCAGTGAAGTTGTATGCATTAAGGTACTAAGGACCCACCTTTACTTGGATTACCAGAGCACGGTCAGGGTAATATACTGATCCCTGTCATCGGGTCATAGCCTGGGCTTGCTTGGCACAGGAAGAGCATGCGTATTCAACCAGTCAATCACCATCTGTTTTGTTGTTTGTGTTTTGCTCTGTGTTTATGAGGTAGGATATTGCCCTGTTTCCCAGGCTGGTCTGTAATTCCAAGGCTCAGAGGTTCTGCCCACCTAGGCCTCCCTAGCAACTGAGTAGATACCTCCTCATTCTGCAAAGCCAGCCAATCTTCAGGCTTTCCCTGAGGCTGTCTTCCTTGGTGGTGGGAAAATAGTCTCTTGGGCACTATCAAAGCTGTAAGAGTGCTCGGGGCTTATGCCGTGCCCTCGGCAGGGCACCTGTGACAGCTAGGCCTGAGGCTAGATGTATTTGTTCTCCAGACCACCTGTTCTACCCGTAGTCCAAGCTCCCCCAAACACCTGGGCACCCCTTTGCCTCACCTTCATCCGGTTTGGCACCAAGTGTCTCAGGTTCCTGCCTCTCAGTATTCCTTGGCTCCTCTTTTCTTTTCTTTTCCCGCCAGCTGCCTCAGTGGGAGCACAGAGCCTTGGCATCCCTCTTGGAGATGGCTGCAACACACTTCTGACTGCTCTCTGGATTCTAGTATTTTTCTCTGAACAAGAAAACAAAACCAAAACAAGAAAGTGGCCTGGAAAAGGGGTACTTTTCTGATCTCATCTTAGTTCAGACTGCTATAGGAAGACTGGGCAGCTCATAAACTCAAGAAATGCATTCCTCACACTTCTGCACATTGGAGTACTAAGAAAGTTGCAGTCTGGCTGCAGACTGCCAACAGAGCCCACATGTTGGAAAAAGGGATAGAGAGCTATCTATCCCTCTCTATACCTGGGGCCACTAGGTATAAACAGCCTGTCTATTTGGGATGAATGTATTCTAAAAACACATTTATGCTCCTTTCTTTGACTATTGGACTATTGAAATAATGGATCCCCACAGCCAAGCTCTGGGCCGAGTTCTGGGAGTCCAGCTGAAGAGAGGGAGGAGGAATTGTGCGAGCCAGGGGAGTCAAGATCATGACTGGGAAACCCATAGAGACAGCTGACCTGAGCTTGTGGAAGCTCACAGACTCTAGACCAACAGCTAGGGAGCCTGCATGGAACTGACATAAGCCTCTGCATGTGGGTGACAGTTGAGAGGCTTCATCTGTTTGTGGGGCCCCTAGCGGTGGGACCAGGATCTGTCCCTGGTGCTTGAGTTGGCTCTTTGGAACCTATTCCCTAAGGTTCGGGATGCCTTCTTGGCTGAGTCTTGATGGGGTGGAAGAGGAGCTTGGTCCTGCCTCAACTTGATATGACATGCTTTGTTGATTCCCATGGGAGGCCTGCCCCTTTCTGAGGAGTGGATGGGGAGGGGTAGAAAGGAGATTGGGGGAGGGAATGGGAGGAGAGGAGGGAGAGGAAACTGTAGGTGGTTTGTAAAATAAATCAAAAATTAATAAAATAAATAAACAAATAAAACAAACAAACAGAGAAATAATGGATCCCTAGAAATTAGCATTTCCCCAGAAATTTCCTGCTGGGAGAGGAAATGGCAGAAGTCCTGAGGGCATCCAGAGGAGGAGCTTATTCCAGGAGAAAGAGTCACAACTTGTCACCTGACCTTACAGGACATTAGGAACTGAGACCACAGTGGGCAGGGAGCCCCAACCCATCAGGCCGTCAGTTTTAGTTATGCATATCTCTTGTTTTCTTTAACGCCACCCTCAAGTCAGGCCCCTCAAAGACAGACTTGGGGGAGTCACTGGATGTGTTTGTCCCTCTTCCCAATGTGACCACATTAGATAAATGTCCTTTATCTGCTTTTCACTACTTATTTGGCCCCTTCAATTGGCTTTTTGAGGACAGGTGGCCCAAACTGGCTTGTTGGGAGCACAAGCTGTGACCCCCCCCCCCCAGTCCAGTAACATAGACACTAATCCTACCCCTCCATGATGCTATTTCACCTAAGGCCACCACTCTTACTTAGTACCATCATGAATTTTGAGGATCATGATTACTCACACTAAATATTCCTTGATTCAAACACAGTGGTTTCTTAGGACTCTTTCTTGGTCACCACATGGGTATGTCACCCATACTATTTTGTTATGCATACTATTTTGGTATGTTTCCTACCTCACTGTATCTCACTGACACTGACACATCATCAGAAATCCTTTCAAACCAGTGTTTAGAATGTCAGCTTAACCACCTGCCTGATACCCTGGACATTTATGACCTGGACATTTCCAAGTCCTTCAGCCGTCCACAACTCTTTTAAAATCCAGATGGTCATAAGTCTGAGAACCCACCTGGGCTTCCAGAGCAAGCACAGCACACTCCTTGGCTTTATGCTGCTCCTGCCTCAGGGACACTTGCCCTGACACTTACCCTTTATGGACTACATCCCAGGCCAATGCTGGAGGGTGCCCCTGTTCCCCTCTACCACGCATTGTCCCTCTCCCTCAATGTTTCTGTAGCCCCGTCAGGTTCTTTAGACCACAGACAGGCAACAAACAGCATGCCTGGTAATTTCCAACAGCCAGCTGAACCTAATTGACTCACCTGCCGATGGCTCCTGGCTGGCACACAAGCAACCTTCTAGATTTGTTGCATGCACATTCCACCTCTCCTAGTACATGCTCCTAATATTGGCCTTTCTATCAGGGTGCTCTCTCCTTTTTAGCCTGCGCTTCATCCTGAGCAAGTCTTCCATTCCTTTCTCTTCCACGAACCACCTAAAATCCTCTTGAGCACAGACCTTCCTTTAGAGCAATGTTGATCCAAGGAATTGCGATCGTCACAACGACCTGCTTTCCTCTGAGAATCTCTGCCCTTTCCCAGGGCTCACTGCTGGCGGTCACGGTCTTTAAAACAGACTTCTGCCTCAGGCCTGGGAACCTAGGCTCCTCAAACCCACAGCTCTTTTCTTCTGTCCTTTCTATTCTCCTGCGAGGGCTGTCAGTGACCCCCCGCCCCACCTGCCCCCTTGCTATTGCAAAGCCTAACCAAAGCAAGCTGAAAATCATTTAACATCACAAGAGAGTCTGTGGAGATGCCCCCCAGCCCACCATGAAGACAGCCTTTTACATAATTAAACAGAATGCTTAACATCGCTGCTTACAGCATCTGCATATGGAGTCAGGGCCTCCCCAAGACAAAGACTAGGTACTTGAGGTACATCTGCATGACCAAGAGGCCAGCCTGAATGTCCAAAGCCAAACAAAGGCACCGTCTGGTCACAGGACAAATTTTAGCGGCTCCCCTTAGAGACCTGACCTGGGTACCACAGCAGTTTTTTAAAACACTCTTTTGGTCTCCTGCCTCCAGCCTTTGAGGATTCAGAAATGTTAATGTCCAGTCTCTGAAATCTCCATTACACAATTTGAACCCTATCCCCATTCATTCAACACAGTTATTTGCTTTTTTAAGTAACACCCAGGCCACAGAGGCCATGCGTTTTCACTCACATCCACAATGATTTCTTTAGGATAAATACCTAAAAATAGGGTTTCTGAGTTACACAATGTGCCCTTTTAAAAAAGCTTTTCCAATCTCCTCCTAAGGCTGGGGTTATTTGCCGCTACTTGGGAGCCCCGCCCAGCGGTGAGTAATGGCTGGCCTCACAAACCCTAGGCGGCAGCGAGGGTTTTTAAATTTTTAATCCCTGCTAATTTGATAGGCCAAATATGGTATCTCATTGTTGCTTAATTTGCATTTCTTTGTGTTCTAGTGGGGTTGAACATCCTTTCATATGTTTATTGGCTGTTACTTTGTGAATTGCCTGTTCATTGGGGCCTTGTTTGCTTCATCTCCTGTCTCCTCTACAGCCCAGGGCTAACCATGAATTAAACACACCATACAGTATTTTTAATTAATCTTCCTTAAACACGGCTCTGATCATGTTACTCCCCTACTTACAAAACCTCTGATGGCTCATTATCGCCTACAGGAATAAGTCTACATAAGGCCAGTCACAATTTGGCCCCTATCTATCTAATCTCCTGCTACCAGCACTCAGGCTGCTTGGTCCTTTGCTTGAGTTTCTCACTGAGCACCTCCCACCTGACACCCACACCCCTAGCGCCCATTGCTTTCCATTCGTCCTGATACAGCTCAGATGGCTCTATCAACTGCTGTTTCCTCCTAGCCCAGGTTACCTGGCTTCCCCCCTTCCCTTCTCCTTCAGATGGTCCTTCGTACCAACAGCTTTCATAGCTTTTCCCCTTCCTCTTTGGACTGGGAACTCTAGGGTAGGCTCGGGACATGGAACCCACCTCTCTCTTTTCCGTGGCCTCAGAACCCAAAAGTCCGATGGAGACACGGGGAGTCACCATATATGACAACTCTCTTGAGAACTTTCGAGCAGGCAGGCACCGAACTCGATGCTCCATATGCATTTGAACCTGAGTGACAACAAAAATGTCTGGCACCCAAGGGAGGATGAGGCAAAATTCCCACCTGTTGGGGGAGGGGATATACTCTCTATATTCCTACCAGCTCTCTAAGGGAAAAGGTAAGCGTGGTAAGGAAAGGGAACATGGGAGCCAGTGCCATGTGCAGCTGTAGACCTGGGACGGGTACAAAGATGGTTTCAGCTGTGCCGGGGATGCGTTGGAGGAGTTGCTGGGCATAACGAGGTATAAAGGAAGATGGAGGGCTCTACAGATACACGTCTGCTAGACTGTAAGAAAGGGGAGGTGCTCAAAGGAGTCAGGAAGTCAGAGTTCACCTAGGTGATGCTAATCACCCATGAACAGGCTGCATTATTATTATTATTATTATTATTATTATTATTATTATTTAAATTTTCATTTATTTTACATCCCGAGCTCAGTTTCCCCTCCCTCCTCTCTCCCCGATTCCCTCCCCACCTCCCCTCTGCATCCCCCATGGACTCCTCTGTTTCCATTCAGAAAGGGAAGCTCTCACTATGCAGCCCAGGATCACGCCCTCATACCTAGTCTTTTGGCCTCAGTCTCTCTGGATTCCATGTGTATAGCACCATATCTGGCAGAAATGTTCTCTATTTGGAAATACTTAGTGCCATAGTAGTAGCTTCTCAAGAACTTTAAAAAGAATCTAAAACTCACTTTTAAAGTTGCTTGTGATTCTGTGATGTAACTCTCCCCCATCTGCAACACACACACACACACACACACACACACACACACACACACACACCCCAGAAGTGTACTCCCTGACAAGAAACCTGGAGCGCATAGCTGTGGTGAGGCAATCCATGCACAAAGCTCCCTGCACCCCCAGGCTCACAGTTGGAGTCTGGGTGAGGAGAAAGAAGCCCTGTGTGTCTGCCCTTTCCAGTTGGGAGGCCTGCATTCATTCTTCCTGCTCACCAACTGGTGCTCGTACAAGTACAAGAGCTTTCACTTGATTTTAGGAGCACTAACAAAGTTGGGCAGGGACACTCCTGTTCCTCCTCAGTGTTCTTAGCCTCCCCAGTGAATGGGAATTCCGGCAGGCTTACGGATGCTGAAGTCAGAGGCAGACATGGGAAGCATATAGAGAAGTATACCTACCAACTAGCAGCTGGGAGGCAGCAGCCAGGGCTGCCCCAACTGTGCTTGGTGTTTACTCTGTGTTTTGTTTACTCTGTTTACTCTGTGCTCTGCTGCTGGCACCTACAACCATGCCTGACATATAGCTGACTTGTACTAGACCTCTGTTGAAAGAATTCAGTCTGTTGTGACCAACATTTTCTCATGTGTCCATTGTGTTCCTGAGTGTGCATCCCTAGGGAAGCTTTGGCTTCAAAAGGTGCAGATAGGGGAGGCAATAAAAACAACAAGGCCTGACTCCTGCCCTCTCTTGGTTTATTCTTCAGCAAGAGAGTAAAAAAAAATGGAAATGACAACGAACAATAATATCCAGCAGCAATAATGATAATGAAGTTCCTATAAATTCCTGGACACACCTGAACATGAATTCCTTATGTTTCCTTCCAGGAAAAGCCACCAGGACTTTCTCACTGATTAGAAATGTTTGTTTTTTTTTTTTTTTTAAGTGGTCATGAACGAAAGAAGTCAACTCATCAGGTCAATGATGTCAGAAGCTCAAAATCATCAGCTGTCCTTCACTATTACTCTCCACCATACTTCCTCGAAACAGAACTAATCCTGGAGTTTGCCCCCCGCCTTTTTTTGAGACCAGGTTTCTTGTGTAGACTTGGCTGGCCTGGAACTAGCTCTGTAGATCAGGCTGGGCTCGAACTCACAGACATCAGCCTGCCTCTGCCTCTGCCTCTGCCCCCACCTCTGAGTGCTGGGATTAAAGGCATGCACCACTATCAACTGGTGAGTTGGTTTTTTTAAAGACTAGGATAGCATATGGCCTGCCTAGCTTTTAAGTGGGTGGTTGTGATGAGAACTCGGGTCTTCACCTCACATACAAGCGCTCTTAGTCCAGCTCTAGTGCTGGCTTTTATGTGCATTGGGCAGCAAGCTCTTGGTAACACTAACTGGTACCACTTTTTTGAGAGTTTATTATAAACCAAGTATTTTTCACGGGTTATCCCATTTAAACCTTGTAACCACCCCCACAAGGAAGAAACTGGGTTACAGAGAAGGTAAAAATCTTGCCTAAGGTCACTCAGCTAATAAGTAGCTAAGCCACTATTCAAATCCAGGCAGCCTAATTACATCTCAGCACTTCTAACCTCTAACCCTTGTGGCTGCAGCTTCCCTAAGCAGAGTTGCTGGGCTCCAGGCACATGCTATTGCAGGAAGAAGTAGACTGGGTGACCAGGCAGCTCTGGACCAGCTTCCTGGGCCCCATCTTGAAGACTGGGAAACCTGGGGACAAGAAGGGACAAGGAGAGCACCCCAAGTAGAGTGTGCTGCAAGGAGAACCCATATTTTGCAAGAGTGAGAGTCAGTGAGCAGCAACCAGTCACTGATGGGTTTGGTATAGCCCAGAACCAAATTATACAAAATCAAATGATTTGCCAACACTGAAAAACCTGGAAATTTTACACTTAACATTTGGGTTTCTGGCTTTTCTCTATAAACTGGAGGGTCTGGCAACATTGTATCTCCCTTCAGTCCTGAGTATCTGTGTCCCCCCAAATCCTATTTTAAAGTCCCAGTCCACTAAGTGAGGTGCTTTGGAAACTGCTTAGGCTGAGGGGTTTGAGATCACTGCCCTTACACAAGAGACCCCAGGCTGAGCCCAGACCCTCTGTCAGTAGAAGCTAGATGGAAAAGACAGACGTCTATGAGACAGACACAGAATATGCCAATGCTTTGATCTTGGGCATCTTAGCCTCCAGAAGCATGAGAAATCTATTCCTGTTTAGTTTAGAGCCATATAACCCGTGTTGTTCTATCATTGCAGCCCAAATAGATCAAGACAGGCTGTCATTTGCACAATGGCAGGAGTTGAAGACTGTCGCCAGCCTCCTGTAAATAATATGTGTCATTCCCATTCTTTACTCATTTTTGGTTTCATCCCCCATCCCACTCAGCTCACTCCGTTTGCGCATAGCCTCTGCAGGTAAGTGACTTTATGACCTCCATAGAGACCCAAATATTGGAAGACAGCAAGGAGCCTTGAATGTTTAAGGAATGTCAGGTGATGCTGAACTTCCAGGAGAGACCTGTGTTCTGCAGAAGCAATGGAAAGAATGGAGAAGGGGCCTTGGTACTCCCAGAAAAAACCCAGTGTCTGCAGAGTGGCCCACTTGCTGCAGCATGAGACAGGTGAGGTTAAGGATTTGATGTGACTGAAGCTTGCTGGGCTGAAACTAATGACCAGACATTGGACACTGTGCCTGGCAGACGATACATGGAAATGTGATGAATTTAGCTTAGACACGTTGAATCTGAGAATGTTCCAGATGAGGATGCCTACTATGTAATTAGGGATATTGCACTGGAGCTTGGCAAAGAGGTTGCGCACTGGATGGAGACTAGCAAACCTCTTTGAAGAGGACAGTAGTGTGGCCATGAGAGTAGAATGTGTGTTGCGATGGCAACATTGGAGCAAAGCCAGAATCTGGAGTGTGGAGAGGTGAGGGGTGGATGAACAGTGAAGGGGCAAGAAGCAGAGAAGCCAGAGAGAAGGAAAGAGAGGGGAGAAAGGAGGGAGACATGGAGAGATGTGGGAGGGAGCACAGAGGACAGCCACCCTTCAAAGAAGAAGAGGAAGCTTACTATGTCCTCCAGTACCAAAGGCTCAGAAAACACTGGCGGGGAAGGAGCCAGAGATTGACCAACACCCTCATCTAGCTTTGCGAACATGATGGGGGCTTACTCCTTTTCATCTCTTCAATGCACTCCAAACTAGCAGTCCTCTTGGGTTGTAGAGATGCGGGTCATCACTTCCTAGCAAGGTAGTTTGAATTCTGTCATGACAGAGGACATTCATATTCCAGGGTCATATAACTTTGGCCCACAAATGGATAATTGGTTGTGTCTAGGATATCTAAGATTGGTTGTCTCTCAAAGCAGGTAAAGATGTCTAATGTCTTGAGTTCTTTATATATTCTGGAGATCAGCCCTCTGTCAGATGTGGGGTTGGTGAAGACCTTTTCCCATTCTGTAGGCTGTTGCTTTGCCTTGTTGATCGTATCCTTTGCTCTACAAAAGCTTCTCAGTTTCAAGAGGTCCCATTGATTGATTGTTTGTCTCAGTGTCTGAGCTACTGGTGTTATACCTAGGAAGCGATCTCCTATGCCAATGCGTTCAAGACTACTTTCTACTTTCTCTTCTAGCAGGTTCAGAGTAGCTGGATTTATGTTGAGGTCTTTGATCCACTTGGACTTAAGTTTTGTGCACGGTGATAGATATGGATCTATTTGCAGCCTTCTACACGTTGATATCCAGTTATGCCAGTACCATTTGTTGAAGATGCTTTCTTTTTCCCATTGTACAGTTTTGGCTTCTTTGTCAAAAATTGTATGTTCATAGGTGTGTGGATTAATGTCAGGGTCTTCAATTTGATTCCATTGGTCCACAAGTCGGTTTTTATGCCAGTACCAAGCTGTTTTTATTACTGTAGCTCTATAGTAGAGCTTGAAGTCAGGGATCGTGATGCCTCCAGAGGTTGTTTTATTGTACAGGATTCTTTTGGCTATCCTGGGTTTTTTGTTTTTCCATATGAAGTTGAGTATTATTCTTTAAAACGCCCAACAGTCCAATTAAGAAATGGGCTATAGGCCGGGCGTTGGTGGCGCACGCCTTTAATCCCAGCACTTGGGAGGCAGAGGCAGGCGGATCTCTGTGAGTTCGAGGCCAGCCTGGGCTACCAAGTGAGCTCCGGGAAAGGTGCAAAGCTACACAGAGAAACCCTGTCTCGAAAAACCAAAAAAAAAAAAAAAAAAAAAAAAAAACCAAAAAAAAAAAAAAAAAAAAGAAATGGGCTATAGAACTAAATAGAGAATTCTCAACAAAGGAAGCTCAAATGGCTGAAAGACATTTAAGGAATTGCTCAACATCCCTAATCATCAGGGAAATGCAAATCAAGATGACTCTGAGATACCACCTTACACCTGTCAGAATGGCTAAGATCAAAAACACTGAAGACAGCTTATGTTGGAGAGGATGTGGAGCTAGGGGAACTCTCCTCCACTGCTGGTGGGAATGCAAGCTTGTACAACCACTTTGGAAATCAAAATGGCGCTTTCTCAGAAAATTGGGAATCAATCTCCCCCAAGACCCAGCTATACCACTCTTGGGCATATACCCAAGGAATGCTCAATCATACCACAAGGGCACTTGCTCAGCTATGTTCATATCAGCATTGTTTGTAATAGCCAGAACCTGGAAACAACCTAGATGCCCTTCAACTGAAGAATGGATAAATAAAATGTGGTACATATACACAATGGAATACTACTCAGCAGAGGAAAACAATGACATCATGAGGTTTGCAGGCAAATGGATGGATCTAGAAAAAATCCTCCTGAGTGAGGTAACCCAGACTCAGAAAGACAAACATGGTATGTACTCACTCATAGGTGGATACTAGATGTAAAACAAAGGATGACTAGACTGCTACTCACAACTCCAGGGAGGCTACCTAGAAAACAGGACCCCAAGAAAGACACAGAGATCACCCAATGACAGAGAAATGGATGAGATCTACATGAACAACCTGGACGTAAGTAGGGGTAATGAAGGGCAAGGTTCGAGGGAAAGAGAGCTTAGGGGAGCGGGAGATCCCAGCTGGATAAAGAACAGAGAGGGAGAACAAGAAATAAGAGACCATGATAAATGAAGACCACATGAGAATAGGAAGAAGCAAAGTGCTAGAGAGGTCCACAGAAATCCACAAAGATACCTCCACAATAGACTACTGACAATGGTCGAGAGAAAGCCCGAACTGACCTACTCTGGCGATAGGATGGCCAAACATCCTAATTGTCGTGCTAGAAATCTCATCCAATGACTGAGGGAACCGGATGCAGAGATCCATGGCCAGGCCCCGGGTGGAGCTCCAGGAGTCCAATTGGTGAGAAAGAGGAGGGTTTGTATGAGTGAGAATTGTTGAGACCAAGATTGGAAAAAGCACAGGGACAAATAGCCAAACAAATGGAAACACATGAACTATGAACCAATAGCTGAGGAGCCCCCAACTGGATCAGGCCCTCTGGATAAGTGAGACAGGTGATTAGCTTGAACTGTTTGGGAGGCATCCAGGCAGTGGGACCAGGACCTGTCCTCAGTGCATGAGCTGGCTGTTTGGAACCTGGGGCTTATGTAGGGACACTTGGCTCAGCCTAGGAGGAGGGGACTGGACCTGCCTGAACTGAATCTACCAGGTTGAACTCAATCCCCAGGGGAGTCTTTGCCCTGGAGGAGATGGGAATGGGGAGTGGGCTGGGGGGAAGTTGGGGTGGGGGGAAGACAAGGGAATCCGTGGCTGATATGTAAAATTAAATTAAATTATAAAATAAAATGAAAAAAAGCAGGTAAAGAGGCAGATGTTGAGGGGTTGTGGAAGAGCCTCTGCTGGTCATCATCCAGGTATTTTCAGCAGGCTTCCCAGAAGAACTACCTGAGAGACTTTGAAGATTGATAGATGCCCAAGTTCCACCCTACACTCACACACTTTCCCAAGCTCCTAGGTGATTCTAACATGTAAGCCACTCCTCTAGGCTGCCACTGTTGTAGGCTTGGCTGGATGTGCTGGTATTTGGCAGTGGATGGGGCTGGGAGCGGCCTGGTGTGGGCCATAGTTCACAGGTCCACTCACAGACTCTCTTTATAGTACTTACCCAACTTCTTCCATATGCATGTCTACCTAGTGGAAGGCATACAGTGAAGAAGACTAGGAGTCTGAGAATGAGTTTTGGTACTCACTTAACCTAAGATGCATAGATTTCCCCAGGACTCTGCCTCGGGGACTCACTCTGTCTGCTTTGGAGGTTTCCCAGGGCACAACAGCTTCTCTCCCTTAAGAGATGCCTGTGGTGCTGTCACTGAGCATTCCTTTCACTGTGGAACATTTCAGACATGCCAGAATGCAGTAAACCGTGCAATGTAGCAAACGCCTGTGTACCCATCACACCGCTCTGTTAAGTTTCTACAGTACCCCACATTTGCTTCCCATCTAATTTTAGAAGCAAAGCAATCCAGAGACAGATGAGGGCCCTTGGGCACCCCTCTCCTGACTATTCTCCTCCTGTCTCCTGCCCAGGAAAGCCCGTTCCTGAATTGAGTGTGCTCCACATACATGTATGCTTTCACGGTGAGTTTATTCTCTGCTCCAGTTTAGACAAGAGAAACTGAAGGAACTTTCCCCCAAACACACAAATCAAGTCCATAGTAAGCAGTAGAATCCAGAAGCCCCAGGCCAAGGTACCAGGCAGTCACCTCCCAGCATGCTGGCCCTGCAGTGCCCGCATCTGGGGACCTCCCACCCCATCATTCTGTCAACACCTCCTTTACAGGCAGGGGCCAGCCACACCAGGCCCAGCATAGTCCAAGACCAAGCAGAAATTGTGGCCTTCTCCTCACATCTCCCAATTCCTGCCCTGTCTACCAGACCAGGTTCCTCCAGACCCCTGCCTACCCTTTTTCTGTTTCCTCTCTGGGCCACTGCCCAGCGCAGATCTATCCCATCCCCCAGTCCTTAACCAAAGAGCCTGTCTGTGCAGCCCTTCCCTGTTAGGCCACTGGGGGCTGGGCTGAGGCAAAGGCCTGTGATGCTGTTCTGGGGTCCTCTGGGCTTAATGAGCACGCTGCAGGCAGCAGTTGGTCAGAGGTGGTGGGCAGGCGCCCAGACACTCAGCCGGGGCCCCAAACCACGACCTGCCTCCATCACCCTCCCCCTGCTCCTCGCCAGCAACAGAGAGGGCCTGTATGCAGTGGAAAGGAAGGCAGTGGCCGACACCTCCGCATGAGGGAGGAACCCAGTGGGGAGAGGCAGGCAGCACATGCATAAACACAGGGAGATAATTGCTCCCCTTACACGTGTGGGAAGGGGAGGGGGCAGGGGAGGAAATGGCTATTTATGAAGCATGCTGCTGCCTGTTATCCTAGCTAATCCTGTAGCCATCCTATGTGGGCACCGAGGAGAAAACTGAGGCTGGAAGAAGTGGAGGACGTGGCCGAAGACACAGCTAACAAGCCGGCAAAGGAGCTGGAAGCCTGGCCCATTTGTTTCCAACTGCCTTTCCAAGAGGCAAAACAGCTTCATAGACTTCTCCATTCCTAGATCCCCCTTCCTCGCAGCGGTCCTCTGAGTGGAGAAATGGCAGTTTGGAAGGGAGGCAGAGGTGGTGAACAGTGGGTTGGCAAAGCAGCATCATTTATGCAGTTTCTGTTCCAAGGTGCCCAGCTTTCAATGGGATCGCTTCTACTCGGGACACTGCGGCCTGTCAGCCTCCTGCTCCCAGCCTCCAGAAGCATTTCAGACAGGCCCTAACCTCAGGGCACCTCTCTCACCTGATTCCACCTTAGCCCCCAGGGACTTAAAAGGCCACCAGCTGCAAGGTGAGGGGTCAACCCTGAGTGTGCTGAGATCACTAATCACAAAAGCCAGAATACAGGCGTCACTTACAGAGGACTTAATAAGTGCTGGGTGCTGGCTGGAAAACGCTGCACACAGTAACTGTTTTTAATCCTTAACCACAGTTCTATTGTGGGGATAGTATCATTTCCCTGCTTTAAGACCAAGAAACAGAGCTGAGCACGGTGGCTCACGACTGTCTTCCTTAGCACTCAAGAGACTGAGACAAAATCACTTAGGGTTTAAGGCCAGTTTGGGCCATACACTAAATTATAGAAAACCTGGCACTGGAAACACTGTGGCCCATGAGGTCACAGGGCTCCCAAACCCACATGCTCTGGGGTCCCCTGGAGGACACAGCTGCCTGGTGAGGAAAGAGATGGTGGCAGTCCCAAGAAAGTGTAGGAGGAACCAGGATAGCCCCAGAAGAGCGTTCCAGCTCTGACTGGAAGGCCTCCAGGCCTTGCCGTGGAGCTCAGGCAGTGAACTTGGTTGGTCTGCCATCCAACCCCTTCTAGAGGTGTTGCCAAGCCGTTTTCCGGGGCCTACTAGTCCCTAGAGTCATCTCCAGCATGTCTTTGTTGAGGAACTGAGGCATAGGGTGAGATGCTACTCAGGTCCCAGACCCACTGGGATGGACTAGCAGGTGGTAAACTCGGAGTGGTTGGACCCTAGCTTGGAGGCTCCACCCCTACACCCCTTCTCCATATCTGGGCCTGAGGCCTCTAAGCTCTTAGAGAAAAATTACTAAAATCAAATTGCAATTAACAGAGGCAATTATCCACCTATTAGAAAGTGTCCCCTGAGCCAGGCCTGTGCCTTGAATTGCCTGGGTCTGACTTAGTAGCTGGGCCCCAAGAGAGGTCCCAGAGCAAGGCAGCATCGAGGGGTCAGGGGGTAGCAAGAAGCAGCCTAGGTAGGGGCCTATATATTGAAGGCCATTGTGGTCAAGAGAAGCTTGGTCTGTACTGTGCCCTGGGGAAGTGAGGTGCAGCCCTTGAAGCAGGGCTGCTCCTCTCTCTCCCCAACTCCCCCTGCCCCCGCCCCCTTTCAGCTCCTCCTCCCCATTAGGCCTTCCTAGAGGGCAGACCTGGGGCAGTCTGTATGTACCAAAGAACAAAGGAAAGAAAAATCGTGCAGTGACCCTCCTGGGAATGATGATAACATTTTCACTTGAAAATTACCAGAGAACAGATTGTCTTATGCAAATCATATGCAAATCACACTTCAGTTGGTCCTCTCCTAGCAATACCCGGAGTTCTTCTAGCTCTTTCCCTGGCTGGGTGTGATGGGGGTGGGGACCGGCTCTCATGGAAATCTCAGTTTCCGGAGAGGCTTACCTGGAAGTAGGCTGGATAAGGAAAACCCTTTAGCTGTCAGGTGCCGCTCTGAGACTTGTGACATTTACAGACACCTCGCTGCTTCCTGCTGCTAGGCCCTACATTCCCTGTTACTGGGACCATACATTTGCAGAAGACAGTTGAAGTCGGCTGGACACAGTAGACTGAGGAGGTAAGACTAAGAATCAAGAAGCTCATGGTGGCACAAACTCGCAGTCCCAGCCCAGGAAGGAAGATTGAAAGTAAATTGGAGGCCAACCTGGGTCCCATCTGGAACAAACCAACAACAAAAAGAACCCAGCTGAGGGTTCACAGAGTGCGGAGGGCTGTCTAGCTCAGACCTCACCTTGTGCCTCAATGCTGAACTCCAAATACAGTGGTATAATATCCCAGTCAGCCCCATTCTTGCCTTTTAGTGTTCCTGCCTCAGGGCCCGGCAACCTTGTGGTTACTTAAGCCAGAGCCTAACACTAGAATTTCCCTCCCCTCCATCTCCTGCCCCGAAACCTTAGTTCCAAGCCTTGGGAGACTCTTCTCTTGTCTCTTGTGGTGTTTATTTCCTTTCTCTGGCCTTTTCCCAAGGTCTTCTGCCTCCAAGCCAGGCCCTCCACTTCTTTCCTCACTCTGCTGGCATACTAGTCTCTCTGAAACTAAACTAGCCAGGCCCCAAACCCTCAGTGGCTTTCCAAGCCCACCAAGCCCATTCCTGATGCACTGAGCTATCACACAAGGCCTATAAGGCACAGCATGAGAGCCACCTCTCACCATGTCCCCCACTGCATGCCATTTTGTCTCTCGCCACCCACCCAAAACACCACATTTTACCAGGCTTGCCCAAGCCGTTTTCCTTCCCTAAAACTCGCCTGCCTCCCCCTTCTCTACTCTGAGTGAAATGATATTTATTCTACAAGAAATTCTTTGTCTAGGAGACGGTCTCTGACTGCCAGTCCCCACCCCCAACACACATGCATACACTTCACACACACACACCCTTCCCAGCTGTCATGTGTTTCTCCTTTCTCAGCTCTCTCCAGCCTTTTTTTCCATGGCAGAAATCAATTCATATTCGTATCCTCAACACCTAATAGGCGATGAATGAATGAATAAGAAATATGAATGACCGGAGTTGGTGAGTGAATGAGACCTAGGTTTGATTCCTTGTTCTGAGTGAGTGAGTCACCAATCTGAGCTGGAGGTGCTTTGTAAAAATTGAAGAGCATTAAGAGAAAGTGCCCAAAGTCCTTGAGAGTAGCTTCTGGGATCCTATAGACACTGGAGAACCCCCAGAAGAATCTTCAGCTGGCTGACCTGAAAATCTGCCGCAGACGTGTGTGTGTGAAGCAATATGGCCCAATAGTTCTTGATTTCGGGTCTGTTTTGAGTACTGAGCCCAGCCTCCATTGCCAAGAGGCACCCTGGTAGACTAGCCACAGGCACAAAGATGTGTCTTCTTAGGAGAAAACCTGTCACTCACATCAGGATCTAGCCGAGGCCGTGCCTGAGCCTTTTTTGCCCCGCATGAAGCTTAAAGTGACTGGAGGGATATGACGAAATGGAGAGAGGCTGGAATTCTAACAGTCAAACCTAGCTCTGCCAATAAACACCTACATCGTCGGGGAGCATCTCATGATCCTTCCTAATGGAGGTGGTTCTGCGTACAGACCATGACATTATTGTTGTGAGGATGCAATGAAATACTGTGTATAATACGACGATGTGACTAGCACAGTGCTTGGCACACACACACAAAAATGACAGTACACAATGTGCCCTCACTATGGGCATAATGTGACTTTTTCATTCTTAGAGCAACCCTGTGAGAAGATGATAAATGTATTATTATTATCGTCTCCTTCCTCAGCGTGAAAACTAAGGCACAGATAGGGGAAGCTATTTTCTCCTTTCTCATGCAAAGCTTATAAATGTTTTTATGTAGCATCTTTACTGAGATATAATTCACACATCACACAAATGGCCCATTTAAAGAATACAGCTCAATGGTCTTTTCAAAATTTAGTATTATTATTAAATGCTGCGTGTGATGTGGAAGAGGTGCGTGTGTGCCATGGTGTGCACGTGGGGGTCAGAGAACAACTCTGTAGACTAGGTTCTCTCCTTCCAGCTTCACATGTGTTATCAGGCTTATTTGGCAAGCGCATTTACCCTCTGAACCATTTCACTAGCCCTAATTCAGTGATCTTTAATATAGACTGAGCATCCCTTATCCTTAGTGCCTCATATCAAGTGCTTCAGATTTGGTATCTTTTTAAAATAACGGATGAATAACCAGCAAAGGTTTTCTGCAAACAACTATCATACATGAATAGATATTTAAAGTAATAGAATACTTGCATATATACAATGCAACATCTTGAGGATAGGTCTTAAAGCTAATCATGAAATTAATTAGATGAGTTTATATGAAAATAAATATTATTCATAGAACCTAAAGATTGTGTGTGTGTGTGTGTGTGTGTGTGTGTGTGTGTG
Source organism: Peromyscus melanophrys (assembly GCA_902168415.1). NCBI lineage: Eukaryota > Metazoa > Chordata > Mammalia > Rodentia > Cricetidae > Peromyscus > Peromyscus melanophrys. The sequence goes on from CABHPR010138209.1 coordinate 21,463, forward strand.
TGTGTGTGTAAAATTAAGTCTCACTATGTAGACTAGGCTGGCCTTGAACTTGTTATCTTCCTGCCTCATCTCCCTAGGTGTCAGGATTACAGTTGTGCACCACCATGCCCAGCTCTGAGGGTAATTTTAGGAAACATTAGGATGCCAGCACTTTGGCTACGACCTATCCCGTGAATTGAGGTTGAAATTTTCCACTTAAGGTGTTGTGTGCATCCTGAAAAGAAAACATTTTGAGTTGCAGAGCACTTGGATTTTCAGGTTAGGGATACTCAGCCCGAACATAGTCACAGCAGACATGGATTCTAAGCTCAGTCTTCTGACTGCAGATCCCTCCTCTAAAATCTCTGCCTCAGTATGGAACAAAGCTTGCTCAAGGTCTGTGAAATGAGTTCTCTTTCCCTCAGGCCTTTATCGGCCTTTACACATTAGAAAAACCCCAGCTTTTCTCTCCTTACCTTTTCAGGATTCAGCTGATCTCTAGGGACCAAGCCCTTGGACATGGAGGCAGAGAAGAGATTCCCTTAGCCAAGGTCCTGGTCTATCTTGCCAGCTCCCCAACACCCACTAGAGCACTCACTTTAGTTTATCTATGTTGAGCTGGCTCAACAGGTCCAACCCAAGCCAGGTTCCAACAGAGCTTCACAGAGATGCCTCCAACACACTGGGAGGCCCTGAGAAGTGCCACTGATTCTGTCTAATAGACATGTCACCCAAGTCACTTACAGAACTTGGAAATTCTAGCAGGCTACATTGAAAGATTTACCCAATGTGACCAGAGATTTAGGGCCTATGCTCCAACAGCCACAACAGGCTAGGCTTTCCCACTCTTCCCAATATGCCAGTTAAAGAGGGGGATGATGAAAAGCAGAGGGAGAGAACTGGTTGACCCCAAATTCTTCTTTGAGGTACTGATATGAACTTTACGTTTAAACAGAGGAAGAATTTGGGCAGCAGTCAAGAGATGGGTATAATTAACCGGTCCTGGTCGAGATATGGTCCCAGCCCTCTTTGTCTCAGCTCTAGTTCTACAGGGTGATTGACAAGTTGTGCTAAGTTGTTCATTGATGTCATATCCCTAAGGAGACCACTGTGGTTCCTATGAGACAATGTGTTCCAGGAAGCAGCCTCTCCTTCATAGATAATTGTCCTCTTGGGGCGGGGCCTGTCCAGCCTGGCCTTATTGCTCCTAGAATTCAAAGTGACTGCAGGGTTAGGTCATTAACTTTCAATTCTGTACCTTCAGCTTTGAAGCAGAGTGAGCTGGGTTAGGTAGACAGGGCACAATAGTTCTTGTGCTTCTGCAGAGTCAAGTGGGGAGTCTGAGTCAAAGAAGGGGAGACTGACCCAAGAGGAAGGCAGAGGTTTTCTGCTTCCTGGGTTTAGCCACTTTGTGGGCCAGAGTGAGAGTCAATACTTTCTAACAAAAGCAGCTTCTAAGTGCCTGTTCCATCAATATCTATGAAATATATTCATTTTAACATGGCATCAATATAGAAAAATCATACAAGTGTTTTACATTCCTTTTTTTCTGGCTTAATCTCCAAATTCTGGCATGTATTTTGCACAGACAGCGTATCTCATATCTCACTTTGGACTAACATAAAAGCAAGTAGTGACTGCCACAACAGACAGCGTAGGTAGAGATATCCAGAGACCAAAGCTGGAAAGGCAACTAACGAACGGTAAGCCTGGCTGAGGAACAGCATGAGCAAAGGGAGATGTGTAACTGACTGGGAGATCTCGCTTTAAGAAAAGTTGTGGTTTAAGTTATCTCCAGAGCTGTGCGTGGAAAGAGCCTTCATGCCTTAGTGGAATATGTATTGGGTGAGCAAAGACAGGAGGCAGGATATCCACTGTTGACTCAGTAAGTGCCAGCTCAGCTGGGAAATGAGTGCTTTGCTGGGGAGGTAAACAGATGCAGCTCCTGCCCTAAGCAGCTAAGAGTTGCGTGAGAGATGCTGGCAGCACGGACTAGGACAGTGGCAGTGGGGGCATTGGTGGACCCTTTAGAGTGCCCGGATGGAACACTTAAGCAGGGGTGGAACAGCTAGCTAGTCAGAGTCAGGTTTTGCAGAAACTGCTTTGGCATTGAGTAAGAAGTGGGTGGGAAGGGCAGCATCTAGTGAAGGGCCAGGAGCTTTGTGGTTGCCTGAGTGTGAAGGTCCTTAAGAAAGGGACTTTCGCTTTTCTGGCCCTCAGTTTCTCTCCTCTGTAAAACAGGGCCAGTAAAGCGCTGCACCTCTCAGTGGGTTGTCAGCAGGAGGGGTAAGTGAATCCAATCTATGGAACTGCTCAGCACAGAACCTGCCCTACCTGGAGCGCTTAGTGAATAAAAATGTACTGTCCTTGACACTCCGACTAGTGATGTGGTGGCAGTAAAAGGCCCAAGACAGGGAAGGGAAGAAGAAGGAAGGGTTTAGGAGTTGAGATGGGCAGGGCTAGGAAAATGAGTGATTGCTTAGTTGGGAGGGGGAGAGGGAGAGGGAGGTATTGTGTGAGTATCACGAGGGCCAGGCAGTGTCGGGGAAACCTGGATGGTTCTACAATTACAGCAGTGTCTGAAGCTTACTTGGAACTGGGACCTGGCCAAGTGACTTTTCCCACAGGAGTCCTCATAAAGCTGCTGTCCCTCCCCACTTGAGCCCCCAGAGGTCAGGAGCTATGCCACTGATGAGCCAGCCACGACTGTCCTTGTTCCTCAAGTCAGCCTCAGCACCAGTTCTGAGCCAACTTGGTCCTTGGCAGGGCTGTCTGCCCATGCAGCAGCCGCTCGCCTGCCTACGCCTCCTTGGGTTTCTAGGTCAAGAAATCCTTCTCATAGAAAACTCTCTGGGGTGGAAGTGTGGGGCTGGAGAGATGACTCAGTCGTTAAGAGCACTGGATGTTCTTGCAGAGGACCCGGACTTCAATTCCCAACACCCACATGGCAGCCCACGACTGTCTATAACCCCAGTTCTGGGGAACCCAGCACCCTCTTCTGGTCTCTTTGGGTACCAGACACGCAGGGGTGTGGCAGGCAAATACCCATACACAAAATAATAAAATTAAAAATTAAAAACCATCCAGAGCCCATGGTGCTTGCAAAGGCAGGTCTGGGCTCTCCCGTCTGCTGAGGGGGATTCATGGCTGGCAGGCACTGGGGCAGGGAGTAGGGTGACGGGCAGACTGGGACAGGAAGAAGAAATATTAACTCTTAGCACTGTGGAGATCTCTCTATTCTCTTGTGAACTATTTTGGGGAAAAAAATCCTATAAAGATAAACAAGTCACTTGTAAGCAGACAGCAGCTTGGAGTGTGGGCCAGCGTCTTCTTGCCTCCAGCAGTCTGGCTTCTCTAGGACCTGATGCCACCTGCCCTACCCCCAGTCCAAGTCACCATTTCCACTCTGAGCCTTCTAGAGTCAATCCCTTGGTCTTGAACCTCAAGGAGAACCACTTGGTTAGCCAAGTGGATTGTCCTTCTACCTGGCCCTCTATTTGTCCCTTCAGCCCATGGCCTGCCTACTGGCCAACTATCTGTCATATCCCAGCCTTGAGTTCCCAGCCTTCGCCATACCCCTCCCCACCTCAGTGCTGCTGTAGCAACAGCCTGAAATGATTACCAGTTGGTCCTAGTCATATCTTCTCCCTAGGGCCACGACGAGAGGGCAGGCCTTTCTTCAGTTGGCTCCCTTGGGTGTTAACCCCTGGCTAGCGGGCTGGCTGAGTGAGTCCTCAGTGCCAAGAAGTAGCCAAGGTCCTAAGAGAAAATGAGCCTTTTAGAGTGGATGGATTCCTCTGAGGGTAGCTCGGGCTACCTCCAGCACCCTTTTCTTGATCAACACGCTGAAGAAGTGTCGAGGAAGGGTTTAACTGGTAGATGACTCCTTTGCTTACCTACTGTAGTATCCTTGGCAAGGCAAGGTCCTCACCACTGTGTGTAACCTTTTCCTTTTATGTTAGGTAATGATGAGTTAAGAGTAAGTATGGGGGTTGGAGAGATGGGCCAGTGGTTAAGAGCACTGGCTGTTCATTCTGAGGATCCAGGTTTGATTCTCTTACTCACATGGTGGCTCACACCTATTTGTAACTCCAGTTCTGAGGGATCTGGTACCTTCTTCTGGTCTCTGCAGACACCAGGCACACACATGGTTCATAGACATACATGCTGGTAAACCACCCATACACATAAAGTTTTAAAAATTAAAAATATGGGTTTTGACAACAGTCTGCATAGGTTCACACCCCACTGTTATCTCTTGCCAGCTGGGTGACCCTGGGCAAAAGACTGTATCTCACAATGCTTTCTTTCTTCACCTGTGAATAGCAATAGGACTTCTCTCAGAGCCTTGCACCTTAAAATAGACCACTCAGTGTTAGCCCACCTTGTGATATTATTGTAACAAGATGGTGGCTCAAAGATCCCATGTAGAGCCGGGTGGTGGTGGCGCACGCCTTTAATCCCAGCACTTGGGAGGCAGAGGCATCTGTGAGTTCGAGTCCAGCCTGGACTACAGAGTGAGTTCCAGGAAAGGCGCAAAGCTACAGAGAGGGAAAAAAATAATCCAAGTAGAGCTCAAGACAGTACATGCCAGAGCAAAGCACAGTCAGCTACAACTGTCATTCCCACACTCTCATCTCAGACAAGGACCTGGGTGCTTCCATGACTGAAGCACACAAGTAAGCTCCAGAAAGGGTCTCCATTTTCTCCCTGGGGGCTTGAACTACCCTGCCCTCCCCATGCCTGCTGGCCTCCAAGCTAGTGGTTTATTGGTCAATCCAAGAGGGTCCATGGGGACTCTACTCTGCTTAAAAAGGCCATCAGGGGCTGGAGATGCAGCTCGATGGTGTATGTGCACAGGCCTAGTATGCGCAAGGCCCTGGGTTTAATCCCAATAACACACATGAACACGCATATGCCCCTGGTAATCAGTTGGTGGGCCTACTGTCTTACCTTAGGCTATGTCCTGGGTACTGCCTTGGGTGATAGAAGCCAAGGTACAAAGCACAGATACAGGGGAGAGCCACAGCCTCAGGAGCCAGACTGACCTGGATTTGAATCGCAGTTGTCACTTTCTTAATGGCTGTAGGGCCACAGACAAATCGTAAATCTTTCTTAGCTTCAGCATCCTGACTTGGGACATGGGGTTGATAGCCCCCTTTTTTTGTAAGGGCTCAGCAAGAAAATGATGCCAGGCACGCCATGTTGTGCCTAACACAAACTGGCACCAAGGTAGCCACTAGCATTCCTGCCTGGCCCTAGGTTGTGTATGGGGTAGGGTGGGTGAATGCCGCCTAGAGTAGGGTAAGGCATTTGCGAGAACCCTTGTGCTCATAGGGGCTTCCAGATGGTAATGCTCCAGGCCAAGGGGCCGCAACCAGGGCTCCTAGTCATCCATCCCCTATGCCTTGGCATGACAAGGTTCTTGGCCTCCTGCCACAGCCAACTATGTAAATAAACCAGCTTTTTGCTGGCTGGGAGTGAGACTGCCCTAAGTGACATTTCAAATTAGTTCTGCTATATTGGGCTTGAGCTCTGAAGAGCCTGGGCATTTTTCCTCCCTGGCTCATCCCTTTCTCTGTGTGGCGAGAGCTCTTAAAGCACACCCGGTGTGGGCAGAGGGCCAGAGCGGGTGGGGGTAGGCTGTCTGAGGTGACCCGCTGAAGCACTTACCAGGCCTGGGGCCACAGCCTCCCTTCCCAGAGAGGTCAGTAGCTCTGCATCAGGGTACCCCCCTCCACACTAGCCCTCCACAGCTGCCATAGCAACCTCGTCTCCTCACACAGGGCTCACACACCAGCTGGCAGGAATGCTGAACGGAAGGAGGGCTGTGTGGTTGGCTGAGGAGAGAGAGCTGGGCACTGGAGGGGGCACATGAAGGTGGGCCAGCTGTGGCCTGGCAGTGCTGAGAGGGAGCTATGCTAGCCACATGGCCTGCCTTTCTCTGGGACCATGCCAGGAGATGAGACCATGGTAGGAAAAGGAGCTAAGATCAGGGACACATGCCACTATCTTCTTGGCAAGGCATTATGGCTTCTCTGTGGAGCTGAGGGCAGAGGGCACTTGACTTAGCCCCTTTCTTTCTGGGAAAGTTGCCTTACCACACTTGGCTGCAGGTTCAAGGTCTGAGGGTGTAAAAGAACTCAGACTATGGAGCTGAGGAGATCTGACGTACAATCATGGCTCTCACACTTGGGTCGATTCTCATTGCCAAGTCTAGGTTGCCTCCTCTGTGGGGATAATAGTGACACCTAGGAGCTTACTAAGAACAAATCAATAATGCTTGCAAAATACCCAATGCCTGGGCATAGTAAGAACTCAGTAAGCGGTATCTGCTATTATTATCACTGCTGTTCTTTTTAGTATATTAAGTAAAGTGACAGTTTGGGTGCTTGTGTCCCTATTCGACTGAGAGGTGCTAGAGGGCAGGGGCTGAGATTTATTCCTCTCTCAACTCCCAGAAGTTCCAGACTGGGGCTAGAACCAGGGCAGATTCTGGAGTGGGAGCAGGAGAAGGAGAGTTGAATGCACACAAGGAATGCCTTGTGCTAAATATCTTCAAAGCTGCCTTGCAGTTTGAACACTCCGTACTCTTAATTCCATATGTTCCAGAGAAACACTGCCCCAGGACTGTGTAGGTCTTGATATCCTTTCTACAGACAGTGATTCCAGACAACAAGTCAGCAACATTTTACAATCTAACCCCACCCATGATCCTGAAGAAAAACAAAAAACAAAAAACGGTACCATGTCAGCCGGTGGGAGCAAACTGCCTTCCATAACAGCTTCCTGGAAATGGGCCTAACCTGGGAGCTGCAGGAAGACACCATACATGAGTCCTGGTGATCTTCAGAGAATCTGCCAGTCAGAGCATCCCCAAATGGAGAAACAGGCTAGGGTTAATGTGCTCCGGAGAATGTCACCTGTGGGGATAGGCACTGCTGGCTCTGGCAGGTGCTATGCAACAGAGAGAAGGCCTCCAAAGCACAGAATTCCCAAGATTTGGGGCTGGTCATGAGACTCTGCTCACATGGGGCCAGAGAGCATACTGCTCCAACATGATGGCCATTGAGCTGATCTAATAGGAACCCTGGTCAGAGCAGCCTTAGGCACCCCCTGCTGCAGATTATCTAGACCTGGGATTCCTGAGGGTCCTCCATCGCAGTCAGTCAAGCCCACTAGGTAGAAACATAAGATTGAGCAAGAGACCCCATGACTGGTTAGAGGGGAGGGTGATGACAGGCAGATGTAAGTCTAGCATGCCAGCCAGGGTTTGAGGGGCTGCTGCAACATGAGCAAGCCCTCTAAGGGCTCAATCGGCCACAGACAAGTAGTACTGGGACAAAGCATCCCAGGCCTTTGAAGATTGCCAATAGAAACAAAACCAAGGGGGTTTCCCAGGCCACAGAATCATAGCCCACCATTGAAAACCTACCCAGAGCCCAGAAAAAATGAACATAGCTATTCACCATGTCAACTGTCATGCAAGCCTTGGGAATCTGGCAGGAGTTAGGGAGAAAGAGTGTGGGGTTGATGGCAGGAGCCAGGCTGCTCGCTGTTGGAGGGAAATGTAGTTACGGTTAAGTAAGGGGGAGTTGGAATAATTCATGTGGCAATGCATTTGAGCGGGAGAATAGACGAAAATTTGAACTAAGGTAGCTTCACAGAGCTACAGACAATTGCACAGAGGAATGTTTACAGGTGTGTGTCCATACACTAGACAGAACGTACACATAGTCCTCTGTGCTCTGCTCCGATAGGGTCCTGCTTTCTAATACCATCGTCCAATAAAAGGAATCAGTCTCCTCGCAGGAGTGCTTGATCCCAGGGCTGAAGCAGGAAACATACAAAATGAGCCTCAAGTCTTTTGTAGTACCAGAAATGAAGGAAGTGCTCAAAAACATAAAGCCACAGTGAGGGGGATATGGCAAAAGGAAGTAGGGGCCAGCGGAAAAAAATCCTCCAACAGTCAAACTAGAAGTTGGAGCAACAAAATTAATAATGCAGTATTGGCTATTAACCCAAAGTATACCGAAAATTTCCATGAGCCCATAGTGATATAAATAAACAATTCAATAAATAAATAAATAAACAGAAGAGAAGAGGCAAATCCCTGGAGCAGAAGAATTGCAAATAATTTATGTAGCACTTCCTCACACAAGGAGGGGAGTGCATCATCCCATTCTCCATCCCTTAAGTGTGGCAGTGCACAGTGACTTCCTTCCAAGGAGTAGCACAGGAAAAAGGAAAAAGAAAGAGTAACTTTACAGTGGAGAATCCAATAAACACTACCCCTGTCAGGTGACCAAGTTCAATGTCTAGAGTGATAGGTCTTGTTGATAAGATTATATCCTTGATGTGTTGTGATAAGAATGGAACCTTACCTCTGTGGTCTTCCTTCCTGACACCCATAACTCCAGTCTATCCCTGAGGAAAATATCAGACAAATTCCAGTTGAGGGGTATTATACCAAATACCTGAGCACTACTCCTCAAAACTGTCAGGGTGAGTCCAAGAAATTGCCCCAGCAGAGAGGAACCTAAGAAGACGTAATAACTAATAATGGTAAATCTAACAGCCTCACAGGGGAGAATAAAGGGCGGTACAGATAAACCAAGACTGTCTAGGAGTAATTAACAATAATGTGTACATTTTGGTTTATTAATTCTGACAAGCGTATCATCCCAATAATACAAGATGTTAAGAGTAAAGGAAACTTGCAACAGAATATGTGGGAACTCTGTATAGTAGTTCTCTATCAGAGGCTTCACATTGTAAGGTTCAAGTTACCTAATCAACTTCAGACATGTTAGTGGAAAGTTCTAGAAATAAACAATTCACAGGCTTTATGTTGCTTACTATTTTGAGTAGCATGAGCCCTTCTGTCCTGTCCTGGTAGAGATGTGAGCCCTCCCTTTATCCTAGTGAATCCATACTGTATATGCTACCCTCCCATTAGTTATCACCTGCTAGCTGCCTTGCCTATTAGATCTTCTGTGTTCTCATAGTGCCTGTGGTGAAAAAAAAAAAAAACCCTTATTTTATGTAGCAGTGGCTCCAAAGTGTAAGCGTAGTGATGGTGACATTTCAAACATGCCAAAGAAGACCCTGAAAGTGCTTCTTTAAGTGAGGTGAAAAGTTCTGAGCATATCTTTTGGGTTCAGTAGTGACCATGGTTCCAGGCATCCACTGAGGGTGTCAATGGATGAGTGCTATACTCTTTTTAATTTTTCTGTAATTCTTAAGCTATTCTAAAGCAGTTTATTTAAATGAAAGGAGCATGAATTTTCAGATTTGAATCCTGTTTCCACTTGTCCTGACTCTGAGGCTCTAGGGAAGACGTTAGCCTTTCTGAGCATACTTATGTAAAATGAGAGGAATAATTTCTCCCTAGACCCTTCCAGGAGAATCAGAGGAGATTTAAAGCAATGTGCTCCCCAACACACACACACACACACACACACACACACACACACACACACACACA